>CABHPH010159951.1:0-50235 GCA_902168325.1 Peromyscus nudipes | reverse complement strand
TTTGTGAGTCTAAAGTTTCATATCTAACTTCTCTTTTATCATAACTAAGGAAATTATGACTATCTAGTCTTCAACTACATTAAAGACCCCAGAACGATATAATATTACCTGAGAAATGGGAGAAGGACTCAAGCAACTTTCGGGAGTCTTGCAAGAGTAGATAGAGAGAGCTGGCAGCCTAGACAGTCATCCAAAGTTCCTCTGTAAAGTTGGGGCATCTGCCTTCAGCCCATAGGCCTAGAATCTCTCAGTCACTTCTCTCTGTGTCCTGCAGAATGTCTGGCATTCTGTGAATCAAGAACCTAAAGGACCATTTTGCCAAGCAAAGTTCAGTGGTCACCTTCCTATGGGTCCTGCATGTCTAGTTGATCAAGCAGTCCAGGCAAGAACAGTTTCTTGCACAAATGGTTATTTTTGCCAAGGGGAAGATAAATTCCACATAGAGTGTCTTCGATGTCCATCCTCCTCTCTGAAGTAATTCAGTGCTGCCAGGAGCACATGTCTTACTGTTCAGAAAATCTAAATTTTTTTTTTTTGTTTTTTTTTTGAGACAGGGTTTCTCTGTGTAGCTTTGCGCCTTTCCTGGAACTCCCTTTGGAGACCAGGCTGGCCTCAAACTCACAGAGATCCGCCTGCCTCTGCCTCCCGAGTGCTGGGATTAAAGGCGTGTGCCACCACCACCCGGCGAAAATCTAAATTTTTAAAAACGTTTTAAATGTCATATTGTGTAGATCTTTGAAGTGTTTGAAGACTACTTATCTGTCTGAAATATATCTATATATACCTAGAAAACTAAACTAACATGACTATAAGTTTGATTATCATAGAAGACTAATTATTAATCTGTGTTTCTTAATTATCCATTACAATCTAAATGAGTTACATAAACATAATACCTCAAACGAGAATATATATATATATATATATACAGTATAACAAAATTAAGTTTAAACTTGTATCAATAAACTAAAAGCCATAGCAATGTAAAACATTTCTAAACAAGTTGTTCATCTTTAAAAGTAGGTTCAATAATCTACCCTTTTATCTTGTTATCTCTATACTATCCTCTTTTCTTCTTTATAAAGAGATTGCATGTATAATTAACATGTGTTAAATAAAAATGTTGGTTTTTCTCTGATCCACACCAGAGGGCTCTTTTGATATGAGACAGAAAAGTCTCTCAACCTTTTCTTTTAGCAGTATGTTTGAGTTTAAAGGAGTGAGTCAATTGCATCTACAAAGCCAGCTTGGTATATCTGGGAATTTGGGCATAGCTTCTCATACTACTTCCTGCTGAATGAGGGCACTGTATTCTTATGGGGACATAAAGAAAATTTTAGTATATGGGGTAGTCTGTGAGGCTGTATTGTCTGAACCAGTTGCCTTGAAACCATTCTGGATGTTGGATCATCTGGGCCATGGTGTCATTGGAGACCTTTCAATGGGTCTTGGCTGGTCAAACCTGATGTATCTTAATCTGGAACAAATCCATAGCCTCTGGCTTTCTGTGGAAACAAAAGGAGAGCCTCCTTCCCAAAGCAACATATCCTTAGATCCAAATTTTGAAGTCAAGGTACCTTTAAAATATACATATTTGTTTACCTGAGCAGTCTTTACAACATATGTCTTTTTCAGTTAAAAATCCCAAAGACAACACAATGCAGACTCTCTGTGTGATATCCATCTGTATGTGGCTTATTTTTATATTACTTTTTTTTCTTTAAAGACTTTATTTTTTAAAACTATTTCTTTATATTACTGCAAATATTACTTTTTTTCTCTCTTCCAAGCTTACGTACATTTTTATACACATTGTAAACCATTTAAAGTCTTGTTGCATCTGAATCTGCCTTACTGTGAATCTGTTGCTTTAAACTGCAGGGATTAGTATTGAATGACTCCACCCACCTCAGCTTTCCAACATGGAGATGGTACATTTACCACCAGCTTCAGAGGAACATTGCTCACCACAGGACTCTGGTAGGCAGTGGGTCTATGCCTCTATCAAAGCAGCATGTAGCGCAGAACCCCCCCCTTTTTTTAACTAGCAAGAACTATAACCACCATGTAGCATAGTGTGCAGTCTGGAGACACCTCTGTGTAATGTGAGGTAGGTCAAGCCTGCACACCACGAACCCACCATAGAGTAGCTCAAGGCCACAGGCTGCCACTAACTTGAGAGAGACAACTAGGAAGCTGTTTTTAGCTCTGTTTTAGAATCTTTTTTCTCAGGTTTAGGTGAAAATTCATACCCCACATTGGGCACCATTTGTAGCTGGAGTTATCTCCAGTTCCATCTGGGCCCGCAGCCACTCTAACCCAAAAAAACACACAGATGCTTATATTATTTAAATTGTTTGGTCTAATGGTTCAGGCTTCTTGCTATCTAGTTCATATATCTTAAATTAACCCATTTCTATTAATCTGTAAGTTGGCACGTGGCTTGTGGCTTACCGGTACTTTATATCTTACTTCTCATGGCAGTGTCTGGCAGCGTCTCCTGACTCAGCCTTTCACTTCCCAGAATTCTCCTTTCTCTTTGTCCCACTTATACTTCCTGCCTGGCTACTGGTCAATCAGTGTTTTATTTATCAATCAATCAGAGCAACACATTTACTGCATACAGATATCCACAGCACCCGTGGAGCAGAAAATATTTTCAGAGCTGGCCAGCGACAGTGGTGGACACATAATATGTATACTTCTCATGATAAGGGATATATTTTCCCATTTAAAATGATATTATAGTTGTTGAAGTGCATAAATATTTGGTAGAAGCAAAATCAAACCACAAATTCCAACATTGTCACTGAGATTGATTAGAGGACAATGCTTCAGTGGGTTTGATTTACTTTGCCTTAATACAGGTTCTCGCTCAATTACTCTGGCCTCAGTCTCCCAGGTGTCTACTCACCAAAGGGATGACAGGTATATCCCACCATGCCAGGCTAAGGCTTTAGTTTGATATGCATTTTATATCTTTGCTGCTCTTGTTCAAGGGGTCTCTGAGTCACCAAATACTTCATAATTTTTTTCTATTTTAATTTTTGAGGATAATTTATTAGAAAGAAGCCAGTGAGATGTTCCAACAACAGACAGGAAGGGGGTTGAGGGGACTGTGAAGGGCCAGAGGCAAAAGGCAACAGCCACAGTGCTAATGTCACTGCTATGTAACAGAACCTGCTGATTAGTTCTAAGTTTAGGTAGTTGACAACATTGTTACAAAGCAGTTATCAACATTCAGATAGGCATTATAGAAACATTGCCAAAGGACAAGATATTTATTGTAATCTTTTTTAAGAGGCCTATAGTATTTTAAAAGATCAACAATGAAATTTAAAAATCAAAGATTCTTCCCCATTCCCCAATATGTAATGCCACTTGCTAGCATTTGTCCTTCAAGTGTCTGAAATAAAATAGGCCAAAAATTCAAAGGCTTGAATAAGGGCTTGATTCTTTGATTTAGTACCAAATAAAATAAGAGTATGTTTCCTAGAAGGCAGAGTTGTTTTGTCTTTTTCTTCCATGTCTCATATTTTCTCACTTCAGGCTACACTGTATAGGACATGCCTTTGCCTCACTTAAGGAATCTAAAGTGAGTGAAGTTTTAAAATGATTTCTAAGGCTTGGTTTAGTGGAACATATCTATAAGTCAAGCATTCAAAAGGTTGAAACAGAGGATCATGACTGTGAGGCTATCATAGACCACATAAAAATTTCAAGCCAGTCTGGGCTACATAGTGAGACTCTGTCCCAAAAACTAAGGGCTGGCTCTGGGTGTAGTGGCACACATAGTGGCCTTAATCCCAGCATTTGGGAGTCATAAACAGGTGGATTTCTGTGAATTTAAAGCCAGCTTTGTTGACATAGCTCCAGGACAGCCAGAACTTCATGGTGAAATCCTGTCTCAAACAACAACAACAAACAAACAAACAAACAAAGAAATACAAACAAACAAACAAACAACAAAATTAATGACTGGAGATATAGCACAGTGGTAGGGTATTTGTCCAGCTTCAAGGCTGAGTAGTATCTGCAGTGCTGTAGGTAGAAGAGGAGACTGCTTAGGTGATACCAGAGAGTTGTTGCCCTGTAAATTAGGGTAGCAACTGGTAGCACACAGTGATCCCAGCACCTGAGAGAGGCTTGAAACAAGAGGATCTTGAATTCAAGGACTCCAATACGGTTGAATGTCCTTGAGGAAACTCAGCTACAATGATTTTTAACCCATCATGCAAATCCCTTTTGTTGCTACACTTGTTGACTAGTTGATTGATCATTCTGTGAAGGGGTTGTCCTGCCATGCCCCATCTACTTCCTCAGGGGCAAACTGCCATGGGTGTTCTCCTACCCTCTAACTTTCTTTTTATTATTACTTTCTCATCAAGGCAGAAAGTCCATTTGGATCAGAGAGAAACTGACAAGTGGGTCCTGAAACATGGTCCTCAGTGTTGCAGAATATTTTTTAATTATGTAAAAACGTGTTGTATTTGTTTAATTATGCAAAGATGTGTTGCATTTATTTATGTTGTGGACTATTTGTTTAACTGTGTAAAGATGTGTTGCTATTTCACCTGCCTGTCTAAGGCACCTGATTGATCTAATAAAAAGCTGAACAGCCAATAGTGAGGGAGGAGGTATAGGAGGGACTTCCAGGCAGGGAGAGTAAGTAGAAAGAGAAATTTAGGCTTGAGGAAGAAAGAAAAGGAGATGGCAAGGAGACACTAAGGGCCAGCCAGCCAGACATGGGGGAAGCAGGAAAGTAGGACATATAGAATGAAAGAAAGGTAAAAAGCCCTGAGGCAAAATGTAGATGAATAGAAACAGGTTAAATTAAGTAAAGGAGCTAGTGGGACATGCCTAAGCTAAGACTGAACATTCATAATTAATAATATATCTTTGTGTCTTTATTTGGGAGCCGTTTGGCGGCCAAATGAAAATTCCAACTCCACTTCCACCTGAGTGATATGTGAGAACCTAGGACTTTATTCCATTGTTGTTGTCAGTGCTCCCTGGAGAACATAAATTCACTTAACATAAGTCATATCCTGTAGTTGGAGTTTTCCTGGTCCTGCCTGGCCCATAGTCAGGACAAATCTCTCTCACCCACCAGTCCCGCAGCCACTCAGACCCAACCAAGTAAACACACAGAGACTTATATTATTTACAAACTGTATGGCCAAGTGGCTCAGGCTTCTTGCTATCTAGTTCTAATATCTTAAACTAACCCATTTCCATAAATCTATACCTTGCCACATTGCTCGTCGCTTACCAGTATCTTACATGTTGGTACTCATGGCAGTGGCTGGCAGCATCTCCTGACTCAGCCTTCCTGTTCCCAGAATTCTCTTCTCTGCTTGTCCCGCCTATACTTCCTGCCTGGCTACTGGCCAATCAGCATTTTATTTATACAGAGTGATATCCATAGCAATATCCCTTAGTATATGCATGTTTGGAAAGGAAAACAAACCAGAACCAAGTCACATGTTCTTAGGGCCAATGGCTGTAGTTTTATAGCAAATTGAAAACTGGTAAATGGAGGACACAGCATTTAAGAACACGACGCCCACATTCCCAAAGCAGTGGTGTGGGGTGGGTGGTTTTTGATCTTTTAATGGGTTTTGTGTTTGGAATAATTTTCATTGTTTAGGAGAGTTGGTTACATGTTGTTGTTGTTAATGGTTAGGAAAAGCGCTAAGCAAAGGAGATTAGATTTAAGGTTTTTGTTTGAAGAAAGATATATAGAAATGATGGAATAGAGGGTTGATTATTAAATCTACTCTGAAAAGTAAAGAGAAGATGGAGATATGATATAGATAAAAAGATATATTGAATCTACTTTTAAAAGACAATTACTAGCTTTAAATACTTTACATTGGATTGGATTTTTGTATATAGTGTATAAATTATATATATTGAGATTGAGATTGTTAGAAAATGCTGTACATATATTTCTAATCTTGTTCAAGATATTGCACTTATACAATTCAATTAACAATATAATGCAATTTGCTAATCCTTGAATGTTATTATTACCAACTATTAGTATATAAAGAAACGAAAGTTAGTAGTTAGACATTTCAATCTAACTGGTAGTCATATTAGGTATGTTTTCAAGGTCAAACAGGTACATTTTAGATAGACAGGTCATCTTCAAACCTCTCAGAGATCTACAGAATATGGCATTTAAAATGTTTTAATAACTTAGAAATTTTTTTCTTTTTTGTGACTATGAGACATGTCAGCCCCTAGCAGCACCAATCTACTTCAGAAAGATACAGGCATTGAAGAAACTGCATAAGGAGTTAACTTTCATTGTGGTAAAAGTTAGTCACTGGACAACAAACTGTCCTCAAATCAACTGCTGACAAACAGGACAAAATGGACATACAGGACACGAAACAAAGGACTATTGATTCTTGCCAAGACAAGTGTGGTTGTGGCTTGATCAACAGGCATCCTCTGAGGCTAGGACAATATGGCACCATTGCTGAAGTGGCCTTTGCAATCTGGAAAAGGTAGAGTGTCCTTTTCTTCGAAGGCAGTAGACCGATGGCTTCTGATGTGCAGTGGAACAGTAACTGAAACAGTTATTCTTGGAAGAATAACTAAGCTGACAGAGTCTAACCTCTCAATGGTAGACTAGCATTTAATAAAGTAGATGAAGTCATCCACAAGCCAAGAAGAATGGACAGCTGATTCCAAAAACACTAACAATTTCCAGAATTTAAAATCCTGAATCATGACAGGACACTAGTGGAATTCAGGTTTTTCTGGTACGTGGACTACTCTCACTGAATATGAGGTTGAACTGTAGGCCTGTGTATATCCTACTTCACAAATGAGTCTGTCAGATACACTAAGCCTATAGGCTGAAGATGATGCCCCAATGTTGTAGAGAAACCTTGGGTGACTGTCCAGGCAGCTGGCTGTTTTGTCAACTCACAAACTCACAATTTTTTTGAAAGCCTCTTGCATGCACTTTGTTTGTTTTTTTTTTTTTTGTAATATTGTTTCCTTCTTGGGTCTCTGAGGGACTTAAAGATTAGATAGTTATGGTTATAGTTATAGTTAGTTGAAAATTAGTAGTTATAATTATAGTTTTCCTTGTTAAGAATTTCAGAAAAGAAACTCACTAAAGAGGTGTAAGTGTATAAATTTGAAAGACATTAGAAGATAGTTCTCTGTTAGTAATACAAGTTAAGATAAAACATGAATCAGGTACATTTTGGACTTACCAAAATAAGATAGATAATGGAATATTTTCTCTGAGTTTGTCAAATGCAAATGGACTAGACATTGTTTAAGTATTTATTGCATGTGCACATTGTATATAGTTATTATACTTATTGTATATAGTTTTTCTTATATTAGTTATAACTTTTTTCCTTTTTCTTTTTATTAGAATAGAAGAGGGAAATATGGTGATATTTTATTTGTGCTGAAATGTGATTTTATTATATGTTAATAAATAAAGTTGCCTGGGAATCAGAGCTAAAAGCAAGCCGTTATATTCACTTATGCTACAGAATATTTGTTTAATGATGCAAAGATATGTTGCATTCTTTTCTCTTGTATTTTGTTTAACTCTGTAGAGCTGTGTTACTTTGCCTGTCTAAAACACCTGATTGGTCCTAAAGGGAGCTTAAAAACCAATAGCTAGGCAGGAGAGGGATAGGCAGGGCTTCCAGGCAGAGAGAATAAATAGAAGGAGAAAAAGAGAAGAGAGGGGAGTGAGAAAAAGAGAAAAGAAGGAAAGGAGGATGCCAGGGGCCAGCCACCCAGCCACCCAACCAGATATGGAATAAGAAGGGAAGAAAAGATACACAGAAATAAAGGAAGGTAAAAGCACAAAGGTAAAAGGTAGACAGGATAATTTCAGTTAAGATAAGCTAGCTAGAAATAAGTTAAGCTATGGCAGGGCAATAATAAGAAAGAATAAGTCTCTGTGTGATTATTTCAGAGCTGGGTGGCAGGCACCTCAAAGAGTAAAAACAACCACTGCAGAACACAGGAATGCCCATTTTACAATGCACTACCTCTGATTTTGGTGTTTGGGGAAGACCTATAGAGTTGTGCTTCATACTTTAACTTGGGAAAGAAAGGAATTTTGACTGAGATTCTACCTCTAATTAAATGAACAGCTACATTATACCAAATAAAATGAAATTGAGAGGGCCTGTAATTTTGTGCCATCTAAACAATAAAAAATAGAGAAAGTTATTTGCATTAGTCAGTTGTTTGTTGCTATAGCAAAACATGCAAGGCTGGATAAAGTATGAAGCAAAGATATTTTTATATTTTATTTTTACTGCATTCATTAATTTGTATGTGCACATGCATGCACATTTGCCATAGCATATCGAACTTTAGAGGACAATTATAAGAAGAATTTCTGCTCTATGGGTTTCTAGCACCTGAACTCATGTGGTCAAGCATAACAGCAAGCACCATTTCCTGTTGAGCCATCTCAATGGATCCCTCAAAGAGATTTATTTAGGTAACATTTTCAGAGACTAGAAATCCAGAATTGAGTGGACACATTAGTTTAGCTTCTGGTGAGGGACGGACACCTTGGTTGTACTGTTCATGCAGATATTTTGTGTGTGTGTGTGTGTGTGTGTGTGTGTGTGTAGCAGGAATCTTAAAAGTTCATATTAATAAAATCAAACCTGAGGCTAGTTATTGAGGTGAAGCTGGAAGATCAGAGAACCAGAACAAGCCACAGCTAACCTCACCTGGCCAACTTCTCAGCTGATCTTGTTTCCTCAGACTGGAAGCCTCTGTGTCCTCATATCCGAATGGCTCTCAGCTGAACTGCTGCTTGAAAGCCTGAAAGCTTAACCAGCCAAATGCTTCTAGTTTCTGGTTCTCACGCCTTATATACCTTTCTGCTGTCTACCACCACTCCCTGGGATTAAAGGCTCACTTTCTGGGATTAAAGGCAGTGTCACCATGCCTGGCCATTTCCAATGTGGCCTTGAACTCACAGAGATCCAGAGGGATTTCTACCTCTGGAGTGCTAGGATTATAGGTGTGAGTGCCACCATTTTCTAGCCTTTGTATTTAGTGGCTGTTCTGTCTCTGACCCCAGATAAATTTATTAGGATGCACAATATTTTGGGGAACATAATACCACCGTGTGTGTGTGTGTGTGTGTGTGTGTGTGTGTGTGTGTGTAAGCAAACTCCAGTTTAAACACTGGGTGAGTCACCTCCTCTGGAGGAATCCTGCTCTTCCACCAGGATGGATCCTAGGATAGAGGTGGGACATATCCTACTAAAGGAATATGAATCAGCTTTCACTACAACTTCTAAGGAGAAGCTGTGAGGAGTGACTCTTCTGGGGGTGTGACAGTTGAAGGATGATTGGTAGCAATCTATGGCCATTGGGGAGACTTGCTCAGCAGAGACTGATGCTCTGCGTGGCAGAAGAGAAAGACAGAAGGCTATTTTCAAATTTGTGACTGTGATTTTCCTATTTGGGCAAGCAAATGCATGGTCCTATTGCATTTTTCCTAAATTGGGTGTTACGGAATATACAGATAAAACTGTCCTCCCAATGAGATATTTCTCCAGCAGCCAAAACAGCAGAAAAGCCTCTTCACCTTACATTCTCCATGGTCCTCTTTGTCATGCTTGTCAAATGCCTCTTAGCCTACATGCTGTGGTGTGTGTGTGTGTGTGTGTGTGTGTGTTTTGTGCTCCTAATGTAAGACTGTTGAAAGCAGGTAATTATATTTTCAAATATGTGTTTTACACAGAAATGTTATCATTTTAATAATGAGCAAATTGTTTCAATTTATTAACTATTAACTAAACACCTAGTGCCTCAAGTACTTTGCAAGGCACATAGGAGAAAGAGGCAACAAAAATAGCTAAGGTTTCTGCTTTCCCAAAGTTTCAACCAAAACTTTACCAACTGGTCTTCAGTGTGACTTTCAGGTCATCCAACTCTATGTAGTTGAATTGTTTCAACGTAAAAGAAAGTGAGTTCGTTAGAGCCAAGAAATTGTGAAGCTTCTATTCTTTGGGCATAGCAAAGAAAACACTTGGCAGCACTTTACGGACATCCCATCACCATAAATGATGCTTACTTTTTGCATGCTTACTTGTATATTGCAAGCAAAGTGTTTGTGAATAAATCATTTTATTCACAAACATTTGCATATTCACAAATATTCACATATTTATTCACAAATATTTAAATATTTACTTAGTACTTAGGGCTCTTCTTCAAAATCAACTCCTTTTTTCCATGCAGATGCTTCTGAACTTTTGGTAACTTTATGTTCTAATAAATTCATTAAAGTTAAAAGTATCATAGGCCAAAAACTCATTTAATGTATCTAGCCCACAGAATATCATAACATATTAGCTTACCTTAAATGAATTCAGAAAACATGTGTTGGCCTACAATTAGGTAAATTATCTAAACTGCAGATTCGATAGCATTATTAAATGCCCATTTTAGTCACATTTGCTGTGACAAAATATTTGACAAAAACACTTAAGGGAGGGAGAATTTTAGCTCATGGTTTTAGAAGTGTTAGTACAGAGCATATCACAGAGACCGAGAATCAGAGAAAGTAGGGCTATAGGTAGAGACTGGGGTGAGATACAGTCACTAGCACAAACCTCTTAGTAAGAGTCTTCCTTCCTCTGCTAGCTCTGTTAGTTGTCTCTCTGTGGTATTTGAAAGCATTCTAACTTACTTTTCTATATCTACCTTACTGATTTTAACCCAGATTCTGCTTTGAGGCCTGTTGGGGTTTGAATGTGAACTGTTCCCCACAGGCTCACATATTTGCACACATGATTTTCAATTGTTGCTGCTACTGAGAAAGGTTGTGGAACCTTTAGGATAGGGAGTCTAGCTGGAGGGCATGACAGGCTTTGAGGTTTTACACCCTGGCACTACTTCCTGTTTACTCTGGTTTCCAAGTGTGTATGTAACTTAATTAGCCAGTGGCCTGTTCCTGCCACAACACCTCCCCAGCTTGCTGCCCTGTCTTCTCTGCCCCAATGGAAACATAAACCAAAATAAGCTCTTTCTCCTTGAAGTTATTTTCGTAGGGTAATTTTTCACAGTAACATGAGAATAAACTAAGATGGTGGAGTCCAGATCATTGTCTTGCAAATGTCCAAGTGGTCCTGACTCTACTTACTGTTTGTTGTGGCCTCCAACCACTGGGGCAGGCAGTTCAGATAAGTACATGTGAACCAGAAGCTGCCCATGTAATTCTTTGATATGGTCACTAGAAAAACAAAGGAAGTTACTTTCCAGTTCTTGTCTTTAAACAAATTTAGAATAGTAGGTAAATGGATCTATAAGCACATCACTCCATATTCAGTACAAATGGTTGGTACAAGGTACAAAAACAATATGTAAGACTGAATTATTAGCCAAGCACTCAGGGTGCTGAGGCAGGATTGACATGGGATCCATGACAGCATGGGCTATATAGTTCAGGAATTAGACAAATCTGGCATGATGGTTCATTTTGATTGTCAACTTGATGAGACTTAGAGTCATCATAGAATCAAACCCCTAGGTGCCTGTGGGGTCTTGTCTAGATTAGGGTAATTAACATGGGAAGACTCACCTTAAATGTGAGTGGTCACCATTCTACATGCTGGTGCAGGGCTTAAAATGAGAAAATAAGCAAGCACTAGCATTCATCACTCTTTGCCCACTGTGTTCAGTTTCAAAGTCCCTCTTTTTCACCCATGGAGGTGCACAAATATTCTCATTCTGGCTTTTTTTTCCCATGAAATAGGTCCCTGTGTGTTCTCTGTGCCTTGGACTGTTCCCATTCAACAGTGCTTACTCTGTGGTATTCCGAAAGGTCTGATACTCTATTATTAAAGGGGCCAGTGCAAGGTCTCCCAAGACTCTGTCCTTTTTAAATCATGTTCTCTTAGGCTCAGAACTTAACTGTGAGGCAGAGAGCACTTGGAAATGTTTCTTACTAAGACATTATGAACAATCTATTATTTTTGCTTTTCAGTATGTGTGCATACAGACAAAGGTATGAATATGCTTTGTGTTGTACCAGACTGTATTGCTTCATTCCTGCTAATGAGGATAGAATATTCCCCTTGACCTGGTTACCAAGAGAGTAATGGAAATGTCTTCTGTTCCCCTGCTTTATGAAACAAGGAATGGCATTAGTATAAAATGAATTTGTTTTTGGATTTGTTTTGACTTGTCATTTAAGCCTGTCATTAGGCTTGCCAAATGCCTTTCAAGGTCAGATCCATGCTTATTCTCTTGTATTACAATGAAGAGGAGAGATCTTGTTACCAGGGAAAATGTACCAATGAGGGAAGCTAGGGCAAGACATCTGCTAGGCTGAAAAGGGATCCTAGACCATGCAGAGACTTCACATGGTAGCAGATGATAAGTGTATTTAAAACAAAGTGAGCTTAAAAACCAAGGAACAAAACAGAGGAAGTGAGTTAGAAGCTCCTAGAGAGAGCAGAGGTTTCTGTGTGTGCTGCTTTCCAAATGAAACTGATAAACCATTTCCTTCTGGCTATGTTCCCCTAGAGACAAAGTGAGGTCCAACTCAATGCTAGGAGACTGTAAACTGGCAGAGTATTGAGTGGGCAGCATGTTGATGGGAAGGAGCACATGGAAAATGGAAAAGGAAGGACAGACAAACCCATGATCTTACATGTGCTTTTTATGTTAAACCTTGTTAGTATTTTACCTCTTCATGGAAGCACGTTCAAAATGCATAGGGTCAAAGGTAGCTGAATGCTACTGCTGAGAGATCTGTGGGATATGGGCATGTTTTTTATATGTAGTAAAATAATAGTATAATTGAAACAAGCAATCTCATGCTCAAATTTTTCAGAAAACATTTTAAAGAGATATTATTTTGCTAGCATGACTTAGGTAGCTTGCCCTTTCTTCATTTTTTTTTCAAATGATCAGGCCCAGAAGCCCAAAGCTGTCACTAGCATATGCAAGGAAGACAATGTAGACTAAAGAAGGTTTAAAATAAAAGAACTAACCAAGTATAAAATATTACTCTGTGAGCAAGAATTTCAGCAGCCACCCACCAACAGGAACTTTGTGCCCAGCTGTGAAGCACACCTGAACTTAACAGCGACAGTTTTTGGATAATCCAGCCAAGGATCCTGATCCATCTAAATATGCAGCTGGAATGGGGAAAGTGAGGATGCCAAGCTCAAGCATGTTTCTAATGTGTTGTTAATTGTTGGGGATTCCTATTTTTCCCCAGTCACCTTCTATGAACTTCCAGCTTATATATCACTTACTCTTGGAAACCTTTCACAATTATCCCATAGATTCCAATTGTCTTTTCTTGATAGCCTTTTGTTCATGCCCCACTTGAAAACACCTCACAAATTCATGCCTTTGATTGTGACACTATTCTCAGCATAGGTGTCAGAGTAACAACAAAGAGTCATTTGTATTCCTTTAGCCAGCATCTGGCAAGGAGGAACTTCTTAGAAGAGAATTAACAGATAATTAAGATGGTGTGTGCTTTGGCAACCCAACTGCTTTGACAACCAGGATAAGAGTTTGTCAACATTGGGTGGTTTGAATCAGTGCTTCACAAGTAGAATTCTCCTGTCTTCTTATTATTTAAAGTCCTATTTATTTTACTTAAAAGGTGTTACACATCTCATGAGTCATGCTTGGAAAAATGTCTAGATAAATTTGCAGAGCATACCACTGGAAAATTATATTGCATCTTTTTAAAAGTTACAAAGTACATTCATTCTTCAATTTTACACCTGAATGTAAAAATATATTAGAGTTACACTCTAAGGGTAAGGGTCTAGAAAGGAAGGAACACTGCTGAGGAACTCTGTGTAGAACTAGCTTGGGGAGTCAAGCAGCCATCTTGAGTCATACCAGCTCTACTGACCAGTTCAAGACAAACAAAACTGTTCAAGTGTTATGAGGAGCTTTAGAGTCAGACCCAACTCAGGGGTTTGCCCAGCTCTTTAATACTAGTTTGTAATGAACCAGGTATGTGATGAGTGATTTGTAGCCACATTTGTCCTAATGCTTCCTTTTGACCCAGACTGTGGAAATATGCTTTGTCCTGCTGCTACCCAGGACTTGTCAGGAAGTTCCCCAAGTTAGCTGCACACTGTGAGATCCTGGATCCATCCATGCTTTCTTTGGTTTAATACACTTTGTCCCTGATCTCATAAGCTAGGACCAGGATGTTCTGGAGCACCAAATTATTCCTATTTCTATGTGATTTTGACTTTTTCAACCCAAACTGTTTTTATGTGATCTTTAGATTGTGATTGCCTTAAATGTCAGGAGGGAATTGTGGCTGTTATTCATTTAACTTGATCAATATTAGAATCAAGAAGGAAATTTTGGGCCTACAGTGCAAATTCAGTCTGTAATTTAAATAATGAAGTCATCTTCAGACAAGGAAGCAGTCATATCAGGCATTCTGCTCTCAAAACATTGTGTGATGAGGTGAATCAACGAGAAAGATGACTGAAAATGGAATCCATCTTGATACATGGCTTTTCATTCATGAAGAGAAGATGTGAAAATCAAAGAAAACCACAAATGCTTATTATTTATTTATTTATATTACATCATGGCTGCAGTTTTCCCTCCCTCCTCTCCTTTGAGAACTTATCCCCTCCATCCCCCTGCTTTCCCACCCTCCAGTCAACTTCTCCTCCATTTCTGTTCAGGAAAGGGCAGGTATCCCATGGATATCAACAAAACATGGCCTATCACATTGCAGTAAGGCTAAGCACATCCCCTTGTATTGAGGCTATGCAAGGCAACCCAGTATGAGGAATAGGGTCCCAAAACCCAGCAAAAGAGTTATGGAGAGCCCCTGTTCCCACTGTTAGGAGTCCCATAAGAAGATTAAGATATACAACTATAACATATATGAAGCGGGCCTAGGTCAGTCCTATGAGGGCTCCCTGGTTGTCAGATCAGTCTCTCTGAGCCCCTATAAGCCAAGGTTAATTGATTCTGTGGGTTTTGATAGTATTTAGACATCTGTACTGGCCTGCCCTTTGGGTCCTGACAGAATATACCTCAGCTGTAGCCACTAAAAGCACCCCCTGTGTACATTCGCTAGGTTTCCTCACAAAAGGTGGGCCTTGTACACCTCCTGTCTCTTTCTCTTTCTCCACTTTCATCCCCGGGGACTGGTCTCTGTCCCCTTCTCTGCTCCCTTCTCTCCTCTCCCCTCAATAAACCTCCTATGTGGGCCCTATTGTATGGTGTGACTCCTTCCCATTGTTTTTAAAACACAACATTGGTTCTCTGACCTGGAAGGCTCTCCTGGCAGTCTGAAACTGTTGGGACCCTGGAACCTGGTCCACCCCTAACAGCCCTACTTTACCACCTAATGTATTTCTGGGATTCTCCATTCAACACTGACAATTTGTAATACCCCTGCTTTTGGCCATTTCCCAATAATGATGCTTTCTTTCTTGAGCACAGTCCTCACCTTCTGGCTTTTCTTGAAGTCCTGGTACCAGAGGACTGTGTCTCACTCAGGCTCCTAGCCTATCATCCCCTGCTTTTTGGACAATGGTCCACTGAACAGCTTGTGCCTGCTCATTGGTCCTTGCTGAATCTCTGGGATGCTAGAGATTCCAGCTCTTGGACCTTCTGTACCTCACTCATGGAAAATGCGCCTACCTCCATAGCACCTGATTTAAGGGCTTAACTTGTCTGCCTTTGCAGTCAGACTTGTTCCCACAAAATGGCTGCTTACCCGGCACTCCATATTCTGGTATTTCACAAGACCTTTGTAACTTCTTCCAATGATCCAAAAGATGGAAGGGGGTACCCTACTTTCAAGCTTTCTCTTATCATGTCTCTACTACTCCGATGTAGCCTTTCACTCTTTTGCTCACCCCCTCCCTCAGACCTCTTGTAGTAACTTTGTTGTGTGTGGCATGTGTGTTTAGTGGCATACTTTGGCAGGGCCCACCAAAGGTGCCCATTTCACGCTACCTGCCTGCTCCACCCGCAGCAGATCTGCTCTGTTCCACCTGCAACAAATCAGCTTCCTCATTCACCAACAGCTCTGCCTTCCGTTTAATATCAACAATTGGGTCTCTGGTGGGGCCACCCGCCTCTGACCATTCCCCTGGATGTGAGGCTTCATTTCTCGAGCACAGTCCTCACCTTCTGGCTTTTCTAGAAGTCCTGGTACCAGGTGGCTGTGTCTCTCTCTGGCTTTTAGCCCTCAGCCCCTGTTCTTGTGTGACAATGTACTGAACAGCTTGTGCCCACTTACTCTGATCCTCCCTGGATCTCTGCGACACCAGAACATTTAGGCCTTTGTATCTTCTCTCTGTCTCATCCTTGGGAACTGTGTCATACACCTCCTTGCTCCCATTGGGATGTCTTGGAAGACCCACTGACCATTCTTTAGACAAGGCAGTTGGGTAACTGAGAAAGAATTCTCCACTTTCTTCCCTTCTCTTTGTGTCTGTCTGTTCTTCCCTCTCTAAATGTTCTGTTTGCTGCAACCTGTGAACCAGAGATGGAGAAGCCAACTTCGTCTTGCTCAGCACATACCAGTTCTCTTTTTCTGTTTACTCAACTCCTGTTTAATTCCATGCATATGTGCATGTAATTATTAACAGCAACCATGTGGCTCTCCTCCATTTTGGCTGGTGACCTCATCATGATTCCTTGTGAGCTCCAGGGAGATGACTTGAATCTATCTGAACAGCATCTTGCCAGATCCCAGAGGTGCCCAACTGTTCCACAGAGCCTGGACAATGAAGTGAAACAGCCAGCTACCCCAGGACATCGCCAGTACCCTAGTTTTCTCAGGTCCCCCAAAGGTGATAGATGCCCCCCCCAGGCCAGCAGGAAGCAGTCTTGAGAACTTGGCACTCTCATTCCCGCCTCACTTGCTACCCCTTTCTAACTCCTCACCTTTTTATAATAAACAAAAGAGAGGAATGTTAGCATTTAGGCATCTGTACTGGCCTGCCCTTAGGGTCCTGACAGGATATACCTCAGCTGCAGCCACTGAGTATGCCCTGTGCACATTCACTACCTTTACTTATAAAAGGTGAGACTTGTACATCTTTTCTCTCTCTCTCTCTCTCTCTCTCTCTCTCTCTCTCTCTCTCTCTCTTCTTCACTCTCATCCCCAGGGATCGGTCTCTGCCCCCTTCTCTCCCCTCCCCTCAATAAACCTCCTACATGGGCCCTGTTATATAGTGTGACTCCTTTCGGCCATTTTTTAAATACAACAGATTTTCTTGTGGTGTCCTTGATTCTGCTGGCTCCAACAATCCTTTCTCCTCTTCTGCAGGATTCCCCAAGTTCTACCTAATGTTTGGCTGTGGGTCTGCCTCTGTTTCCATCAGTTGCTGGATGAGAACAATAGGCACCAATCTATGAGTATAGCAGAATATCATTAGGCATCATTACATTGATATTTTTCTCCAGTTGTTTATAGTTTTATCCTAGGTCTCTGGGTCATCTAGCCTGTGGGTCCTGGTACCACAGGCAGTGTCAGGAGTGGGCTTATTCTCCTGGCATGGGTTTTAGGCTAGACCAGCCATTGGTTGGCCACTCCCTCAATCTCTAGGCCACCCATATCCCATAGGCAGGACAGGCTGCAGGTTGAAAGTTATGTGGTTGGTTTCTCATTCCTTCCATGTGGTGATATTTTGTTTATACTCTAATAAATAAAGCTTGCCCGAACATCAGAGGGCAAACCCCGCCACAGTTAGCCATAGAGGTCAGGCTATGGTGGCACACACCTTTAATCCTAACAGTTGGGAGACAGAGGCAGAGATCCATGTGGACCTCTGTGAGTTCAAGGCCACCCTAGGCTACATAAGATTAATCACATCTCAAAGAGAAACAGAGCCAGGCAGTGGTGGCACACACCTTTAATTCAAGCACTTGAGATCTCATACCTTTGCTAGCAGTAATTGGGAAGCACACATGCCATTAATCCGCGTACTAGGAAGGTTGAGACAGGAAGTGATATGGCTGGGCAGAGAAAGTCATATAAGGTGGGAGGAGACAGTAACGCAAGTCCTTTGGACTGAAGACTCAGGGGCATTTAGTCTGAGGATTCATAGAGACATGATCTTCCTTTTTCAGATGAGGAGTTGGAGAGCTGAGAAGTGGTTGTGGCTTGTTTCCTCTGATCTTTCAGCATTTACCCCAATATCTGGCTTTAGGTTTTTATCATAAGACCATTTAGGATTCGTGCAACACCTCCACTTGAAGACTTGCCTGCTCACAGGAAATGGCCAGTTCAGGCTACATATCTGCTATTGCTAGAAGTCTTAGCTGGGGACATCCTTAGCTGGGGTATCCTTCCTGAGATATTATCTTACACCAGGTCTTTATCTGACTCCAAAATTCCTCTCCCCTTTCCAGTAGTCTCTGTCATTGCCCTCCCTCTCCTCCTCCTTGACCTGATTGCTCAGGTTCCTATCCCCACCCAACCTCAGTGCATTCATGAAATCTCTTCTATTTCACCTTCCCAGGGAGATCCAGGCATCCCCACATGAATCCTTGTTCCTAGCCTCTTTGAGTCTGTGGATCATAGCATGGTTATCCTTTATTTTATAGCTAATATCCACTTATAATTTAGTATATACCATGTTTGTCATTCTGTGTCTGGGTTACCTCACTCAGGTATTATATTTTTCCTAGTTACATCTATTTCCCTTCAAATTTCATGATATCATTTTTTTAACAGCTGAGTAATATTCCATTGTGTAAATATACCACATTTTCTTTATCCATTCCTCAGTTGAGGGACATCTAGGTTGTTTCCAGGTTATGGCCATTAAATATAAAGCTGCTATGAAATTGTTGAGGAAGAGTCTTTGTGGTATGATTGAGCATCCTTTGGACATATGCCCAAGAGTGGTATAGGTTGGTCTTGTGGTAGATTGATTACCAATTTTCTGAGAAACTGCCATATTGATTTCCAAAATGACTGTACAGGTTTGTACTCCCACCAGCAAAGGAGGGGTGTTTCCCTTGCTCCATATTCTCTCCAGCATGAGCTGTCACTTATATTTTTGATGTTAGCCATTCTGACAGGTGCTGTGGGATAGTCTTTCTGTATGCTGTGAATATGTGTTGCTAGCATTGGTTAATAAAGAAGCTGTTTTGGCCTATGGTAAGGCAGGATAAGAGCCAGTTAGGAAATCCAAAAGAGATACAGGGAGAAGAGGATGGAGTCAGGGGAGACACAATACAGCAGCCCAAGGAACAACAAAATGCCAGAAGACCAGTAATGCCCTGGCCTCGTGGCAATACATAGATTAATAGAAATGGGTTAATTTAAGATGTAATAGCTAGCTAGCAATAAGCCTGAGCCATAGACCAAACATCCGGTAATTAATACAAGCCTGTGGGTATTCATTTGGGACCAATAAACACAGCAGCTGTGGGACACAGGAAAATTTCCAGCTACATTTAGCACTCACCATCTGCCATTGATCCACATCGACCTAAAAAAGCTTTAAAAAGATTCCAAATGCACAAAAACAGAGCCAAAAAGAGCTTTCTAGTTCAGGTCTCATTAAGGGTTGCAGTACCGAACCATATCGTCTGGCCATGATGGGCTTCAGTGCCAACATGACAGACTTCTGCAGTCACTCATGGGCCATGATACCAAGAGGCTTCTCCCAGTGGCTGGCTGCAGGCTTAAGAGCACAACCATGTGCCACATGACAGGCTCCCATAGCCTCCTACATGGGCTATTGTAAAGAGAGGATTCTCCCAGCTGCTGCCTGCTGGCTTAAGCTATCAGAACAACCTCCAGCTGGGAGCATGCTGCAGGTGGGTCAAGTTTTTTTCTCAGATAGACAAAGGATGAAGACTCACAGTAAAAACAGATCCAGACAGAAAAACCTCTAAGTGGGTCACAATATGTTTAAAAAATATATGTAGGCTTGAGATTTAAAAAAAAAAGGATAGAGAAAGTCCTTAAAAAGAAATAGAGTAATAAAAAAATTAATAAGACACATAAAGATGGAATATACATAGAGAGTCTGGATACTGTATATTATTGTGTTGTCTTTGGGATTTTTAACTACAGAGAGACATTTGGTTGTGGGGGCTGCTAAGTTAAACCAACACATATATTTGAAAGGTATCTTGACTTCAAAATTTGGGTCTAAGGATAGGTTGCTTTGGAAAAGAGGTTCTGCTTTTGTTTCTCCAGAAGATGAGAACCTATGGATTGCTTCCAGGTTAATATGGTTTGATTGAGTAAGACTCCCTGAAAAATCTCCAATGGGAAAAGCTGGCTTAGATGATCCAACATTTCAGACTGCCTCTGTTGCAGTTCCCTCTGAGTTTTGCATTCAGAAAGTCTTCAAGGCTGCTGGCTGAGATGATTCAGCCTCACAGACTACTCCAGTCAGGACTTGACCATAATCCTAAATTTTCTCATGGTCCCACAAAGATTACCAGCACCCCCAATCAGCAGGAAGTATCTTAGAAATTAAAAAAAAATGGATTATGAATGCTTTCCTTTATTTAGGGGATTTGTCTACAAATTGTTATTGGTCATAATCAATCAATCTCTCTAAAGGAAGATAGGGGGTATGATATAGAAATGATAGGGAAAAAGTGTAGATTGTTGAATCTACTTTAATCCAAAAAACAACTATTAATCTTACATATTTTATATTAATATAGCTTTTGCTTTATTGATACAAATTTCAGCTCAATTTTGTTATACTATATGGACATTTCTACTCTTGTTTAAGGTATTATGTTTATGCAACTCATTTAAAAATTTACTGTATAGTTAAGAAATACAAATTAATAGTCATCTATAAGAGTTAATCTTAGAGTCATGCTAAATAGGTTTTCTAGATATACAGAGATATATTTCAGATAGATAGGTAATCTTCAAACACTTCAAAGACCTATAGAATATGGCATTTAAAATGTTTTAAGAACTAGACTTTTCTGGACAGTGAGACATGTCTGCTCCTGGCAGCACCAATCTACTTCAGAGAAGATGATGGGCATTGGAGAAATTTCATATGGAGTTTACTTTCTTTCTTTGTGACAAATGTTAGCCACTGGACAAAAAAAGTGCCTTTGCCTCGACTACTTGACAAAATGCTGTACAAACTGGATATTCATGACCCATAGAAAAGTGACCACTGGACTTGGCTAAAACAAGGTGAGATAGTCTTTCAGGTTCCTGCTTTACAGAAGAAACTGCCAGACATTCTACAGGACACAGATGAAAGTGACTGATGAACTTTGCCATTAGGCAGAAAAATTTTTCAAATGTCCTGTTTCACTGAAAAGTGTACCAGTAACTCTAGGCCTATAGGCTACACATGGATGCTCCAATGTTACAAAAGAATTGTAGATGACTGTCCAGGCAGTCAGATGTCTCTGTAATTTCTAGAGTTTTGGAAGTTGCTTGCAATGTACTTCCTGTTTACTCAAGTAATATATCCTCCTGGGGTCTTTGAGGGAGTTGAAGACTAGTTAATTATAATTATAGTTTTCCTTAGTTATGATAAAAGGTAAATTAGATAGAAAACTTTAGACTCACAAAAATAAGGTAGATAATAGAGTATTTTCTTCAATTTTCAAACTATAATTCTTAACTGGTAACTGTTTTGTTATATGTAATTTTACTACGCTAAAATGAAAACCTTCCTCTTTGATTAGACAGAAAAGAGGAAGTGCTGTGGGATGGATAGTCTTTCTGTATGCTGTGAATATGTGTTGCTACCATTGATTGATAAAGAAGCTGTTTTGGCCTATGGTTAGGCAGGATAAGAGCCCACTGGGAAATCTAAAAAGAGATAGAGGGAGAAGAGAATGGAGTAAGGGGAGATATGATACAGCTGGCCAAGGAGCAACAAGTTCTCAGCAGACCAGTAATACCACAGCCATATGGCAATGCATAGATTAACTGAAATGAGTTAACTTAAGATGTAGTAGCTAGCTAGCAATAAGCCTGAGCCATAGACCAACCAGTCTGTAATTAATATAAGCCTCCATGTATTTATTTGGGACTGAGCAGCCACAGAACAAAGGAAAGCTTCTGGCTACATACAGGTGTAAGATAGAATCTCAGTGTTGTTTTGACTTGTTTCCCTGATGACTAAGGATGTTGAATATTTAAGTGTTTCTTGGAAATCTGAGGTTTCTCTATCAACAATTATCTTTTAGATCTCTGCCCCATTTTTAATTAGATTATTTGGTTTGTTGATGTCTAGTTTTTTGAGTTCTTTATTTATTTTGGAAATCAGCCCTCTGTCAAATGTGGGGTTGCTGGAGATCTTTTCCCATTATGTAGGCTGCCATTTTGTCCCAATGACAGTGTCCTTTGCCTTAGAGAAACTTTTCAGTTCCACAAGGACATATTTATTAAGTATTGATCTTAGTTTCTGCACTATTGTTAGCGTGTTCAGAAAGTTGTCTCCTATGCCAATGCATTTAAGGCTATTCCCCACTTTCTTTTCTATCAGGGTCAGTATATTTGAATTTATGTTGAGGTCTTTGATCTACTTGGACTTGAGTTTTATTCAAGGTGATAGATATGGATCTATTTGCATTCTTCTACATGCCAACATCCAGTTATACCAGCAACATTTATTGAAGATGCTTTCTTTTTTCATTGTATACTTTTGGCTTCTTTTCTTGAAAATCAGGTGTCTGTAGGTGTGTAAATCTATATCTAGGTATTCAATTACAATCCATTAATCAACCTGTTTGTTTTTATGATAATACCATGTGGTTTTTAATACTATAGTTCTATAGTTCTTGTAGAAATCAAGGATGGTGATACCTCCAGAAGTTCTTTTATTGTACAAGATTATTTTTAGCTATGCCAGGTTTTTTGTTTTTCCTTATGAAGTTGAGTATTGTTCTTTCAAGGTCTGTAAAGAATTGTGATGAAATTTTTATTGGGATTACATTGAATATATAGACTGCTTTTGGTAAGATGGTCATTTTTACTGTTAAACTTTCTGATTCATGAGCATGGGAGATCTTTCCATCAGCTGATATCTCCTCAAATTCCTTTCCTCAAAGACTTGATGTCCTTGTGATATAGGTTTTTCACTTGCTTGGTTAGAGTTATTCCAAGATATTTTGTATTATTTGAGGTTATTGTGAAATTTGTTGTTTCCCTGATGTCTTTCTCAACCCATTTATCATTTGTATATAGGAGGGCTACTTTTTTTTTTTTTTACTTAATCTTGTATACAGCCACTTGACTAAAGGAATGTCAGCTATAGGAGTTCTCTGGTAGAATTTTTGGAGTTGCTTATATATACTATCATATCATCTGAGAATAATGATGCTTTGACTTCCTCCATTCCAATTTGTATCCTCTTGATTTGCTTTGGTTGTATTATTGCTGTAGCTAGAATTTAAAATACTATGTTGAACATTCTTATCTTGTTCCCAATTTTAGTGGAATTGCTTTGAATTTCTCTCCATTTAATTTGATGTTGGCAAACAGCTTACAGTATATTGCTCTTGTTATGTTTAGGTTTGTCTCTTGTATCCCTGATCTCTCCAAGAGTTTTATCATGAAGGGATGTTGAATTTTGCCAAAGGCTTTTTCAGCATTTAATAAGCTAATCATGTGATTTTTTTCAGCTTGGTTAGTTGATGGATTGTAGTGACATATTTTTGTATGTTGAAGCTTCCCTGCATCTCTGGAATGAAGCCTACCTGATCATGGCAGATGATCTTTTTGATATGTTTTCAGATTCTGTGTGCCAGTATTTTATTGAATATTTTTGTATCAATGTTCACGAGGGAAACTGATCTGCAATTCTTCCTTTGGTGAATATTTATGTGGCTTTGGTATCATGGTGACTGTGGCCTCATAGAAAGAATTTGTCAATGTTCCTTCTGTTTTTATTTTGTGGAATAATTTGAGGAATATTGATATGAGCTCTTCTTTGAAAGTCTGATAGAATTCTACATTAAAACCACCTGCCTCTGGGCTTTTTTATTGTTGTTGTTATTGGTTGGGATATTTTTAATGACTGCTTCTACTTTCATAGGGGTAATAGGTCTGTTTAAACTGTTTATGTGACCTTGATTTAAATTTGATAAGTGGTGTCTATCAAAAAAAATTTGTCCACTTCTTTTAAATTTTCCAATTTTGTGGAGTACAGGTTTTTGAAGTATGATCTAATGATTCTTCGGATTTCCTTACAATCTGTTGTTGTGTTCTTTTTGTTTATGATTTTGCTAATTTGGATATGCTCCCTCTGCCTTTTAGTTAGATTGAATAAGGGTTTGTCTATTTTGTTTATTTTTATTGAAGATCAAACTTGTTTTATTGATTCTTTGAATTGTTCTCTTTGTTTGTATTTTATTGATTTCAGTCTTCAGTTTGATTACTGTAGCTGGAGTTATCCCTGGTCCCTCCCAGGCCCGAAGCCACTCAGACCCAAATAAACACACAGATGCTTATATTATTTAAACTTTTTGGCCTAATGGCTCAGGCTTCTTGTTATCTGGTTTTTATATCTTAAATTAACCAATTTTTATTAATCTATAAGTTGCCATGTGGCTTGTGGTACTGTACGTCTTACTTCTCACAGTGGTGGTGGCTGGCAGCATCTCCTGATCAGCCTTCCCCTTCCCAACATTTTCCTCTCCCTTTGTCCCACCTATACTTCATATCTGGCTACTAGACACTCAGCACTTTATTTATTAACCAATCAGAACAACACATTCACAGCATACAAATATCCACAGCAGATTATTTCCTGCTGTCTACTCCTTTTATATGTTTGCTTCTTTTTGTTCCAGAGCTTTTAGGTGTGCTGATAAATTACTATTATGAAATCTCTCCAAATTCTACATGAAGACCTGAGTGCTATGTACTTTCCACTTAACACTGCTTTCATTGTGTTCTGTGAGTTTGGATAGGCTGTGCCTTCATTTTCATTGAAATCTAGGAAATTTTTCATTTATTTCTTATTTTTTTTGACACAGTGGTTGAGAGTTGTTCAGTTTTAATGACTAGGTACACTTTCTGTATTGTGTTGTTATTGAACTCCAGCTTTCATTCATGATGATCTGATAAGATACAGAGGGTTATTCTACTTTTTTGTATCTGTTGAGATTTGCTTTTTAACCAAGTATATGGTCAGTTTTGGAGACATTTTCATGAGGTGCTGAGAAGAAGGTATATTCTTTTGTGTTTGGGTGAAATATTATGTAGATACCTGTTAGGTCCATTTGAGTCATAATATCTATTAGTTCCATTATTTCTGTGTTTAGTTTCTGTCTGGATAACCTGTCCATTGGGGAGAGTGAGATGTTAAAGTCTCCCACTATTATTATGTGGGGTTCTTTGAGTGATTTAATCTTCAGTAGTATTTCTTTTACAAATGTGGATGCCCTTACATTTGGTGCATAGATGTCCAGATTTGAGGCATCATCTTGGTGCATTTTTCCTTTGATGAGTGTGAAATATTCTTCCTCATTGCTTTTGATTGATTTTTATTTCAAAGTTATTTTATTAGATATTCGGGTAGCTACACCAGCTTGCTTCTTAGGTCTATTTGATTGGAAAATCTTTTTTCAACCCTTAACTCTGAAGTAATCTCTTTGATGTTGAGGTGTGTTTCTTGTATGCGGCCGAATAATGGATCCTGTTTTTGTATCCATTCTGTCAGCCTGTGTTTTTTTTTTTTTTTTATTGGCAAATTGAGTCCATTGATATTGAGGGATATTGATGACCAATGGTTGCTAATTCTTGTTATTTTGTTGGTGCTGATAATGTGTGTTTGTGAGTGTGTGTGTGTGTGTGTGTGTGTGTGTGTTCCTCTTCTTTGTGTTTTGCTGGTGTAACATTATCTATTACCTGTGTTCTTGTGAATGTAGTTAACATCCTGTGGTTGGAGTTTTCCTTTTAGTACCTTCTGTGGGCCTGGATTTATGGATATATATTGTTTAAATTCAACTTTGTCATGAAATGTCTTGTTTTCTCCATGTATGGTGATTGACAGTTTTTCTGGATATAGTAGTTTGGGCTTGCATCTGTCTCTTAGTGTCTGTAAGACATCTGTCTAGGCCCTTAGACTGTCCATTGAGAAGCTGGGTGTGATTCTAATAGGTCTGCCTTTATATGTTACTTGGCTTTTTTCTCTTGCTGCTTTTCATATTATTTCATTGTTCTGTATGTTTAGTGTTTTGATTATTATGTGGCCAGGGGACTTTCTTTTCTGATCCATTCTATTTGGTGTTCTGTAAACTTCTTGTACCTTTATGTACACAACCTTCTTTAGGTTGGGAAATTTTTCTTCTATAATTTTGTTAAATATGTTTTTTGGGTTTTCAAACTGAGATTCTTTTCCTTCTTCACTTCCTATTATTCATAGGTTTGGGCTTTTCATAGTGACCCAGATTTCCTGGATGTTTTCTTTTAGGAATTTTTTATATTTAACATTTTCTTTGACCAAGGAATCATGTCTTCAATGCTTTAGATTCTCTCTTCCATCTCTTGTATGCTGTCGACAATACTTGCATCTGTAGTTCCTGTTTACTTACCTGAATTTTCCATTTCCAGGATTCCCTTTGTTGGAGTTTCTTTATTGCTTCTATATCCATTTTAAGGTCCTGAACTATTTCCTTCACCTGTTTGTTTGTTTGTTTTCTTGGCATTCTTTTAGGGATTTGTTGATTTCACCCATTTTTCCTCCTGAATTTCTTTAAGGGATTTTTTTCATTTCCTCTTTAAGGACCTTTATAATCTTCATAAAATTATTTTTTAGGATCCCTTTCTTGTGCATTAGCTGCAATGTATTGTTCAGATATTGCTGTCATTGCATAGCTGGGTTCTAATGGTACCATATTGTTTTTTCTGTTATTGATTGTGGTCTTACACTGGCATTTAGGCATTTGTACTTCAAATGGTTATAGGTCTAGGTGTTTTTTTCCTGTGTTTGTCTTTGTTGGATGGATAGTTTTGGAGGGGTTTTTTTTGTTGTTTTTTTTCCCTTGGTTTCTCTTTCCTTTCCGATTTTCTGGCCCAAGTTGTCAAGGGCTCTAGTGGTTAGTAAGCCTTCAGGTCCAGCAGGGCATCTCTGCTTGGGGTTTTGGGCTTGGGGTCCCTAGATCCAGCCTAGCCTCCAATAAAACAGAAGTCTTCCAAAGTTGTAGACCAGGATACAGAGCCTAGGGGAGGGTATGCAGTCTCAGGATGTTCAGCAAGCTTAAAGGGGTTTAATGTGTAGTGGGCATTATCTTATCTGAGGTCCCTAAGACCAGCCTGGCCTCCAATAAAGCTGCAGAGTTGTGGAACATAGTAAGGAACCCAGGGGAGGTGGTACAGTTTGGGGATGTTGTGAAGGCTTTAAGGGGTGTTAACAGGTAGTGCAAAGTGTCTTACCTGGGGTTCCTAGATCCTGCCTGGCCTCTGGTAAAGAAAAAGACTTCTTCTGAAATTGTTGGCTGTGATGTGGAGCTCAGTGGAGTGGGTGAAGTCTAGAGTTGTTGGGCAGGCTTAAAGGGGTTTAATGGGCAGTGGTGGTATCTTACCTGAGGTCCCTAAAACCAGTCTGGCCTCTAGCACAGCTGCTGGGGCTGGGGTCCCTATATCTGCCTGTGCTCTGGTAAAGCCTAAGCCTATTTCTGAAGTTGTACATCAGGATAGAGAACCCAGTGGAGTTGGTACAGTCTGGGGCTGTTGAGTGGGATTAAAGGGGTTTAGTAGGCAGTGGGTAGTATCTTAACTAGGATCCCTAGGATCAACCTGGCCTTGGGGAAAGATGTGGGGCTGTTGGCCTAGTATGCAGCCCAGGGAAGGGGGTGTAGTCTGGGGGTATTGGGTTGGCTTGTGCATTAGCTGCATTGTATTGTTCAGATATTGCTGTCATTGCATAGCTGGGTTCTAATGGTACCATAACTAAGCAGTGTTAGTGGATAGTGGGAGGTGTCTTATCTTGGGTCCTTAGATCTAGCCTGGCCTCTGGTAAAATGACAAATGCTTATTCTTTTTTTTTTTTTTTTGATTTTTCAGGACAGGGTTTTTGACACCGAAGGCTGGCTAAAATGCTTATTCTTAATTGTAACTGTGAACCATGTCTACTTGTTAATATCCAACATAGCCATCACTCTTACTTTAGTCTCTTTGAAGTTAACTTTGAATTTAAAACCCAGAGACCATTGAAAAGACCCACACTCTCACTGTCCCTTGATCTATCACTGCACCTACATACATAGACATAAAAATATACCGGACACACATACACAGCACACTTTGGCTGACTAACAAGGGATTTAGACTTGGATTTTGTCTTGTAAGACATTTTAGAAAAGCTACCCAATTAGGGTTATTTTTTAGGTTGGTGTTAAATCTTAAAACTGTTAAAATTTATTAGTTAGCTCATTTTATATTCATCCATGACTTATAGTATATGAAAACTTTTAGTCATAATCTGAAATAAGAAAGCCTGATAATGGGGACTTGTGGGAAGAAACCAACCCTGTTGTTTGCTTCTGGTCCTCATCAGGTTCTTCCTCCTGTTATTCTGTGTGACACTTGTCCTGTGTGAAATATTTTCTCAGGTGTTCTATACTGGTGCCATATTTGTGTTGAGTACTGATCATGCACTATCTTAAGGCCCATTTATGTCCTGTTCCCTGAAGATGGCTGAGAACAACCTGAGGTGTTCTTCTACCTTGTCTGTAATGAGCCTCAAGTAGGTGCCCTCTTAGATGGCCTCTTGTCTCAGTGATGCCTAAGCAGAGTCATCTCCCTTGTTGTTTTCCATTACCCTCCTGTGATGACCACTGACAAACACCTGATCAGCCTATCTGTGATAATTTCCAAGTGTTGGCCATTTTAGTTCCTTTTTCCTTTCACTCTGAGATCAGTGTGTTGGAGCTATTTCACAATGCTGTACACTTGACCTGTCTTTCATTACTGCTGAGTAGCTCCATGTCTGATATTGCCTCTTGCCTTGTTTGCCAGGGCAGGGCCATTTTGAGGATTCCCTTCTGATCTTTGATGGTGGCAATAATATTTCGTGTATGTCTCTTCTGATGAGCATAGATATTGTGGCTGATTTCACTTGGTCACAAGAGAAGTGATTCAACCAAAAAACACACTCCCTACTCCTGTGTTTAGTTGTTTTATACCTGGTAGACATGCTTTTCAGTCTATTTAAAATGAATTGCTCTTGGCCCTGCCATGTATTTATCACTAAAATCATACAATAAATTTTACTGACAGTTCATTTTCATCACTAAACCCATTTTCTGAAACAGGACAAGCAAACTACTGAGCACTGTCCTTGTGTGCTAGCAGTGGATGTCATTGACACAGTTCTAAAGGATTTATAACAAGTAAGCATTAGGTCCTTAGATCCACATGTGTGCTAATCATTACCTGAGACAGTTTCAAATTCAATATAATGTTCTTTGTTGAAAAGATAAAAGTCAATTTGATGGGCACTCACTGAGGTGAAAAATCACAAGTGACAGACAGGTGTATTGAGTCCTGTAGAATGTGTGTGCATGTGGGGGAAAATTTCGTAGAAGTGAAGCTATGGGAAAGAAGAAATAAAAAAAAAATGGATGCATCACATTGGTTTTGTACCAATGCCCTTTGGACTGGCTACTATGTAAATGATCATCCCATAAAATAAAAAGACTTAGGTACTTAACTGAACACAGGCCAAATTAGGAGATAATAGATAAAAATCAAACTGTGATAAAGAAAATACTGGAAACTAGAGCAAGAGAGGTCAAAATGTTAAACTGCCAGGAAATTTAAACAGGTGTTACAAAGTGGGCAATGGGAATAACGAGAGGAGGCCTTTAACTCGGGGTGGGGGAAATGGTAATAGAGGGAAAGAGGGAAGAAAAAGAGATAAATCAGAGCAAGGTGTTTGAAAGAGACACAGGGAGCAAGCATACTGTTTTGTGAGCTTACTTAAATACATATATGTACATTTCATATGTGTGTACATATGTCTGCATACGTATGTGTGAATTGTAAGCATATTAGGAATTTGAGAGTAGGAGATAGGACACAGAAGGAGTTAGAGGAGGGAATGAGGATCAGGAGTGAGGTAGGTGTAGTGCTCACTTATGAAGCTCCCCAAACAAATGAAATTTATAATAAAACCATATAAAATGAGAACTTCAGGGGCTGGTGAGCTGGCTCAACGGATGACGTGCTTGCCATGCACCCACATGAAAGCCAGGCATGGAGCACACACCTGTGATTGCATTGCTTGGTGTACGTGTGTTCATGTGTATGAGTGTGCAGACAGGCAGAGCCCTGCAGTTCACTGGCCAGACAATCTAGCACACACACACACACACACACACACACACACACACACACACATGCACGCACGCACGCACATGCACATGCACACATGCATGCATGCACACACACATGCACATGTGCGCGCGCGCGCACACACACACACACACACACACACACATATGCATGCGCACACACACACATACACACTTTTGAAAAAGAGAAATGGAAGAAAAAAGCCAGGAGAAAATTTGTTGCTCAGGTTAGTAGTGTGTTTGTGTCCACTAGTGTGGTAGTGTGTGCAAGTACAGTTGGGCACTTTTTAATGCAGAAAGGAATAAATCATCATCATCTAGGCTTAGAGGAAAAATTATCTAGCTTACTTTCATTTCAGAATTAACTCACCTCATTTTTCTGCTTTTTTGATGAGAACACTTGCCTTAGAGCTGTTCATATGAACTATCTTTAGAATATGGATAAAACTTTTATACAACTTTAAAACTCTTTTCTTTAAATCATTTAAAAATTATTTTCTTTGTATTTTGTATGTGTATATGCCTGTGTGTGTGTGTGTGTGTGTGTGTGTGTGTGTGTGTGTGTACCTGTCAAGGTCACAAGAAGGTTAAGATACCCAGAAGCCCAAGTTACAAGTGGTTGTGATCTACATGCCGTGGGTACTGGGAACTGAATTCAGGTCCTCTGGAAAAAAACAGGAAGGGCTCTTAACTGCTGAACCATCTCTCCATCTCTAAGTCATCTGATTTTTATTATTTGTTTCATTTGTTTATTTATAACATTAAATATTCCTGCATTAAAATAATGACACCTTAGAGGCATGGGTGCTGGATAGTACTTTTGTCAACTTTAATAAGCTACTCTCATTTTGGAAGAGAAAATCTTAACTGAGAAAATGCCTCTGATAGATTGGACAGTAGACAAGTATGTGGGGCATTTTCTCAAATAATGATCAATAGAGGAGGGTCCAGAGCACTGTGAATTGCAACACCCCTGGGCAGATGGCCTCAGGAGATATACAAAGTAGCTAAATGTGAGCCCGGGGAGCAAGCTAGTAAGCAGATTCCTTCATTGTCTCTGGTATAGTTCCTGCCTCAGGTTCCTGCCCTGGCCTCCCTCAGTGGTGGGCTGTGATCAGGAGTTTTAAGATGAAATAACCCCTTCCCTTCCCAAGTTGCTTTTAGTTGTGGTCTTTATCATGGTAATGGAAACCAAACTAAGAAAAGGGGCTCAGTTAGTAAGATCCTTGATTTTAAAGAAAAAAGCCTCTGAATTTGATCCCTAGAACCCATATGAAGAGCAGGGCTTTGTAACTCAGTTTTGTAATCATGCACTGGATATGTGGCAATGGGTAAAGAATGGAATATCTCTGAAGCTCATTGGCCAGGAAGCCTGGCTGTTGGTAATCTTCAGGTTCAGTGAAAGAATGTCTCAAGTAATAAAGTTGGAGAGCAATCAACTAAAACACTTCCCTTAGATTATTTTTCTGTTTTGACAAAATACTTTGACAAAAGCAAGTTAAGGGGGAAAGGATTTATTTGGCTCAGAATTCTAAGTAACAGTCTATTATGTCAGGTATATGACATCAGCAGGAGCTTGAGAGAGTGGTCATGTAATATCTGCAATCAGGAGAGAAATTGTAGTGCTTTGTAGCTAGAGTTTTCCTGCCAGGCCCACAGTCAGGACAAATCTCTGCCACCCGCCAGTCCCACAGCCACTCAGACCCAACCAAGTAAACACAGAGAATTCTATTGCTTACAAACTGTATGGCCATGGCAGGCTTCTTGCTAACTGTTCTTATAGCTTAAATTAATCCATTTCTATAAATCTATACTTGCCACATGGCTTGTGGCTTACCGGCATCTTCACATGCTCTTTGTCATGGTGGCGGCTGGCAGTGTCTCCTTGCCTCAGCCTTCCACTTCCCAGAATCCTCTCCTCCTTGTCCCACCTATACTTCTTCCTGCCTGACCACTGGCCAATCAGTGTTTTATTCATTGACCAATAAGCAACATGTTTGACATACAGACCATCCCACAGCAGTGCTTAGTTCCACCTTTCCATTTTATGTAGTTAGGGATCCACACAAATGGAATGGTCTCACCCATAGGAATGTGTCTTCCTATTTCAATGCAGTTAACATGAGTCCTAACAGGTATGCCTTGAAGCCCATCATCCAAATGATTCTAGAATCTGTCAGTTGCCATCACCATACCCACTGTTGACTTCTGACTTATACATGCTCACACACACACACACACACACACACACACACACACACACACATAAACACACATGCATACACATCAAAAATTAAATTGAAAAAGGCAACTGGACAAAGCAAGTACAGACAAGGTGACTATTTTATTGAAGAAATTACAGTCTAAGACAAAACTGCACTTTGCACTGGAATAGTAAACAGATGCTTTAAGGGTAAGACCTCACTCACTGAAAGCTTCAGACTATAAAATGGAAAGCTTCTTTGTAGCTTTTTAACTTAAAAGAAAAGCACTCTGTTTTACTTAGGGTTTCTATTGCTGTGAGGAGACATCATGATAACATCTGCTCTTATAAAGGAAAAATTTAATTGTGGTAGCTTGTGGTTTCAGAGGTTTAGTCCAGTATCATCATGACAGGAGATGGCAGCATGCAGGCAGATAAGGTTTTGGAGAAAGAGCTGAGAGTTCTACATCTTGATCTGCATGCAATATGAAGTGAACTGTGTCACTGGGTGTAGCTCAGGCATAGTAGACCTCAAAGCCCACCCCTACAGTGACACACCTCCTCTAACAAGGCCACATCTACTTCAACAAGGACATACCTGCTAATAGTTTCTTTCACTCCTTGGCAGCCATTTTCTTTCATGCTACCACATACCTCTAAGGTACATTGCTCAAACAGGGCTACCCAGGGAAAGATTTCTCCAAAGTCAGCAGGTATTCAGAGACCACAGCAGCCCTTGCCCAAGGAGGCCTAGGTATTCCTCAAAGTGACACAGCAGCTGAACATGGTGTTGTCTACATGGTGCTACTCTGCAGGCATGGATACTTATACCAACATTCCACAGACAAGTGCTGATGTACATAGGTAGCATGTAGCAGAGTTGGATTCCCTGCAGGGAGCCTGGATAGGCTATGTATAAGCTTTGGGTGCTAACCCTAAATTGCAATGGAGACCTCAGAATACTGGCAATGCCACAAACATGGGTCATATGTCAAAGAAAGCTGAAGATGTTAAAAGGCAGCAAAGAGAGAGGTCATAGGTGCTGTAATTGGCAGGGCTATAGAAGTGGGCATGTCAAATGTTGTATGATTTTCTTTTCCTGATGAGACATAAACAACTATCTGCTTACCCCAGAGAAGGAATAAATACAAAGTACAGTGTGTTAATATAGAATTGGAGATGGTGTTAGTCACAGTGAGACTGCAGAGCATAAAAGCAATCTGTAGGCACAGCAAAAAGTATAGCTTAAAGATAATGTGTAGTGTTAAGGAAGTCAAGACTATACTGCAAGCCAGTATGTTGTGGTAAGCCTTTGTGAGAGCTTTGAGTGCAATGAATATTTTGATACCACCCGCTTTTGCCTTTTCAGGATTAGAGTTCTCAGGTTGTTCTGACTAGTGTATTCTTTGATAAGCAAGATCAGGCAGAGCCAAGCTGTTTTTTCCAGCCTATATCTTTCATTATTTTGTTCCAACTTCACAATGGAAATGAATTTATTTTTTAAAATGTTATTGAACTTTCTTAAGTACTGATTCATGAAGACATCATTTTAGTGTGCTATCATTTTCAACATGATACTCATGAAAACATTTTAATTATGATGAAGGAATTTTTTTTTGTAATTTAGAATTCCAAAATTTCCATCTGAGGCAAAGCTCAGTGACATTGGTCTTGGCAATGACTTCATCAGTGTGGTCCCAAAAGCATGGGCACCAAAACCAAGAGATTTATCAACATAAAACTTTTCTGAAGAGCTAGGTAAACATTAAAATGAAAAAGCAATGTATATAATGGGGAAAATATTCCCAAACCCAGTCATGTGTTAATATGCAAAGGATGTTAAATCTTTTATGTTAGATACTGACTGAAGCAATTTGTCAAGGTAGCTTTTCATTTGTTCTCTAGACTTTAACAGGGAGAATTTTTATATCTTCTGGAAATTGTTCTGTTCCTTTGTTAATTTATGTGCTTCTACATTCTTTTCCGCTTGCTTTATTGAATTGATTAACAGAATGTTGGATTTTAGTGTATACATTTGTGCCTTGTTGTTAATACTAGAGAACACATTTGAAACTTATTTTTCACCTTGCTTCTGCTAAAATATTCTGACAGAACCAACTTAAGGAAGGAATTATTCTGGCTCACAGTTTGAGGATACAATCAGTTGCTGTGGAGTGGATACAGCAGCAGGAATTTGGGGAAGCTGCTCTCACATTGTGTTCACAGTCAAGAAAGCAGAATGAGAGGAGTGCCTGTGCTCAGTTTATTGTTATGTACTCAGTCTAGGGCTCTAGCCCTTGTAAAGGTGCCACTCAGGTCTGAACAATAGAGAACCTAATTCAGATTATTCTCCACAGACGTGGTCAAAAACTTTTCTTCTAAGTGATTCTAAATCCTGTCAAGTTGATAATCAATAACAGTCACTATAGTACCCTTAAAATTTCTTAATTAAAAAATATGTTAAAATGGAATCTTGCAGTTACTATTTTCTCAGTGTTTTATATATGTATCAAACTGGATCAAAACCTTTTTTTAGCACTTATGAAAATAACCAAATAATTTTTTCTTTGGGTCTATTAACATGGCAGAGTCTAGTAATGGGTTTTCTAGTATTGAGTTTGAGTAGTACATTAAGTTATTTTTATTTTCTTGATAAAATATAGGAGGATTATGTTTGCTAGTACTTTAATATTTTTGTATTGGTGTTTGTAAATATTATTTGCCCATAGTTTTCTTTTGTTGTATATGTTATCCTTTAAAACCAGATATAATTGTAACCTTAGACTTGCTTAAGAAAAATATTGGGAATTTCTAGAATTTCAGTGCCATGGACAGTTTATGGAGCCTGGTGACTCAGGACTTTAAGGCTGTTTCAATTCCCCTATGGAACAATCTGGACTCAGTCTCTCTTTTACAATTGTTTGCTAGTTCATACGTTCTTCTGTCTGTCTGTTTTGAGACAGGATCTCATAGTATAGCCAATATTGGCCTGTGATTCTTAGTCTTCTCACTGTGCAATCTGGACTTAATCTACTTTCCTAATTTTAAATAATTTACTGTAGCATATAACACAAAATGCGTAACTTAAATGAGGTGGTATATTATCTCATCTTTACCCTCATTTCTAACACAGGTTATTACTCTTTATTTCAGGATATAAAAATGCCATCATGGAAATATAAAGATGGGAGCTGGAAGCTTATCCATGTAGAGAAGCTTAACTAGGCATTAAAGCTGACAGCCTCAATCTCCCCAGCCAGTTTCTACTTGATGTTGTAAGTGCTCAATTTGATGTTGCTATCTATATGCTGTTGTTTGTTCCTTTATTTGGAAACCTCTTCCTAATGCTCTGCTCCAGCCAGAAATTTCTCAATCAATTATGAACTCCAAATAGCTATCTCTGTGGGGCTTTCCTAGTGAGTTTTCTGTTGGATGCTTGTAAGCCCCACAGTCAGATGATACTGCCTTTTGTTTACTCTTTCAGTCAGCAACTTCCAATCTTCTCGGCTACATGTTTTGAGCACCTAATTTAATATTTATTTTGTATATAACAGCTGTATCTATCATCTATCTATCCATCCATCCATCCATCCATCCATCCATCCATCCATCCATCCATCCACCCAACTTACCTATCATCATCATGTATCTATCTATCTATCTATCTATCTATCTATCTATCTATCTATCTCTCTGTTACTTGGTATTGATACTTTTGTTTGCTTGGTATATGATTCATAAATTCAGTCATTCAAAACTGAAAGCATAGCTGCCTCAGGTCATTTTCTGGACAATTCAGAGTACAGGATGTATTTATCCAACTATTGACTATGTAACTTGTTTTGAGTAATTGCAGGAGATTGTGTTGTTAGACCTCAAAGGTTAGGGTCTCGAGTGGGTGCCCCAAGAACCCAGACTCCAGTCCAATTGATGCAATAGCAAGAGGTGTTTATCGCGGCTGTACAGTCGGGCAAACTCAGCTCCAAAGGGCAAGAGTCGCATCGCACTACAGTCTCATAGATACTTTTAAAGGAAAAACCCACAAAAGCCATAAGATTACAATTCCCATACAATTTCGTTTCGAATGATTTATGTCTAGAGGCTAATTTCATAAGATCATGGTCTGGTTACAGAGTGATCATAGAGGGGGTACAGTTATGTCAGTACCTGTACAGGAAGAATTGGCACATTCTTCCTGAAACCTCAAGGGGGGTATCAGGGCAGGAGTGGAGTTTACACAAAGGTCACAGTGGTCCTTCCTGGAATACTTGCAACTATCCCAGTCACAGTTGAGCACATCACTTAACAGAAATCTCTTTACTTTGTTACATTGTTGCAGGGATGATTGAATAATGGTTGAGTCAGCTTGCCCTGGGAACTAGATTTTTAGTTCCTCATTTCTTGGGGCCTGGGGGTGTAAGCCTGAAGGGTTAGGGTCTTTCAGTGTGACTATTCCAAACTACCAGGGCCCATGGCATATTACAGCAAATGGCAATTAATAATTCAGATGTCAACCTACCAGATGAATAATTCTTTGATAGAGGAACCCCATTAAAAGCAAGGCTTATGGGACCACAGACTCTGAAAACTGGTTGCTTCTGTCTGTAATTTCACATGTGCAAAAACAGCTATGAATTATCCCCATTATTGTACATTTTCATGTAATGTGTAATCTCATGATTTCATCTCAATCTTATGAGAATTTATTATAACTGTCTAAAGAAGATTTCTTCTTAATCTGCATAATTTTGATGAACAGAAATAATACTAGGATATTTTTCAAAGCTCAGGTTGACATAAGAAAACAACAGTATTCTCAGTTATAAAGATAGCTTTTTACACAATTAGCTGATTTAAAACCTCAGAGCAAATTAAAAAGTAGACTAGTTGTCCCTGTAAATGAATGCACAGGACAAATTCCCAGAGGTCTCGTAACTTAACTAAAGTTGTGCATGAGGCAACTTTAGTGTTAGTTCTTCACTTGAAAAATTCTGGCTGATAACATTAAAGATGTAACTCCCTACTATGGTGATATTTTATTTGTACTGAAATGTGATTTGTATGTTAATAAATAAGTTGCCTGGGGGTGAGAGCTAATAGCAAGCCTTAACAGAAACTGGGAGGTGGTGGTGCACACCTTTAATCCCAGTTCTTGGGAGGCAGAGCTAAGCGGATATCTGTGTGTTCAGGGATACAGCCAGCATGGAGACACACACCTTTAATCTCAATACCAATCATAGAAGACCTGGAGGTCTGTACAGACAGGCAGTGACTAGGAGGTCATGTGGTTGGGTTTATAACCAATGAGAAGGCAGAACAGAAACTCTATAAAAAGACAGACACATAGGAAGTGGGTCTCTTTCAGAGAGGTAGGACAACAGCAACAGTGAAGGGTAATGTTTTTAGTTCGTAGCTATTGCTCTGACCTCTTGGCTTTCATCCCTGTATTGGCTCTGTGTTTATTATTTAATAAGATAGTTGGTTACATCTACATTTTGCTCCCACGTGGCAAGAATCCATTAAAAACTGCTTGGCTTGGCTTGGCGGCATGTCCGGTTTCATGCCTGGGTGGCCTGGCTCCCTAGCTCGGGCCCAGGTCGGCTTAGGTCTCAGGCCGGACTGACCCCAAGCAGTTACCGCAGCTGGAGCTACTTGCTTAAAGCAGGTGCTACAAACAACTCAGGTCTGCCCTGTTGAACAGGGCCCCTGCCTGTATAGCCAACGCATGTGGTTGGAGCTTAAGGATGGCCTCTCATAGTTATTGATTTAAAAGACTGTTTCTTTTCAATACCCTTACAAGAAAAAGACAGAGAAAGATTTGCTTTCACAGTGCCTACTTATAATAATTCTCAACTGGTTAAAAGATTTCAATGGAGGGTCCTCCCACAGGGAATGTTGAATAGCCCAACTCTGTGCCAATATTTTGTACAACAGCCATTGGAAGTGATATGTAAAAAATTTCCTAAATCTATAATTTATCATTATATGGATGATATTTTACTAGCTGACTCAAATGCAGATACTTTAGAAAGAATGTTTGAAGAAGTAAAGAAAATTTTGCCTTGCTGGGGATTATAAATTGCTCCTGAAAAGATACAAAGAGGAGATTATATTAATTATTTAGACTATAAAATAGAACTACAAAAAATTAGACCCCAAAAGGTGCAAATTAGGAGAGATCTATTACAGACTCTTAATGACTTTCAAAGATTATTTGGAGACATTTCTCATCTAATAACTATTGTTGGCGTAAAAAATGATGAACTGAATAATTTTTTCAAAACCTTAGAAGGTGACAAGGACTTAAATAGTCCAAGAGAATTATCACCTGATGCTGAGAAAGAATTGGCCTTGGTAGAAAAGAAAGTACATGAAGGACACGTGGATCGTATTGATCCAAAGCTGGATTGCATGTTGGTTATTTTACCTTCTAGGCATTCTCCTACAGGAATATTAATGCAGAGGGAAGATATTATATTGGAATGGATATTTTTACCAAATAAATCGAATAAAAAATTAAAAAATTGTGTGGAAAAAATCTTTGACTTGATTTGGAAAGGGAAATTGAGGCTTCGTCAATTAGCAGGAATAGACTCAGCAGAAATTGTCGTACCTTTAACTAAGGAGGACATTGAAAAATTATGGACAGAAAGTGAGCCTTGGCAAAGAGCTTGCAGTAATTTTTTGGGAGAAATTAACAGCAAATATCCCAAAAGTGATAGAATTGATCTTATAAAGAGAGCTGATTGGATCTTGCCTCGAATTGTACGGGAAAAACCCATATCTGGAGTTTGTACATTTTATACAGATGCCAACAAACAAGGAAAGGCAGGTTACAAATCAGAAATTTAAGTAAAGTGGTTCAAAGTCCTTATAATTCAGTTCAAAAATCAGAATTGTATGCTATTCTGTTGGTATTAAGAGTCAACATAGTAACTGACTTTCAGTATGCTGAAAGAGTGGTATTACATATTGAGACTGCAGAATTTAACCCTGATGCTTCAGAATTAACTTCACTATTTATTCAATTACAAGATACAATCAGGAAAAGGAGTCATACTTTATATATAACTCACATCCGATCCCATACTGGTCTGCCAGGTCCTCTAGCACAAGGTAATGATGAGATTGATAAATTATTGATAGGAAATGTGCTGGAGGCCTCAGAATTTCATAAAAAACATCATGTCAATAGTAAAGGTTTAAAAAAGGATTTTTCCATAACCTGACAACAAGCCAAAGAAATAGTAAAGAAATGTCCTACTTGTTCCTTCTACAATCAGAAGCCATTACCTGCAGGATGTAACCCAAAGGGTACTCAGAGGAATGAAATCTGGCAGATGGACGTGTTTCACTTTGCAGAATTTGGAAAATTGAAATATGTACACCATACCATTGATACTTATTCAGGATTTCAATGGGCAACTGCTTTGAGTTCTGAAAAATCTGGTTCTGTAATCACTCATTTGCTAGAAGTTATGGCTATCATGGGTATATCTGCACAAATCAAAACTGACAATGCTCCATTATATGTCTCTGTTAAAATGAAACAGTTTTTTGCTTATTACAATATAAAGCATATTACAGGCATACCACATAATCCTACAGGTCAGGCAATTATAGAAAGATGAAACAGAACTCTAAAGGATATGCTAAATAAACAGAAAAGGGTAACAAAAACCCCCAGAAATAGACTGCATAATGCTCTATTAACTTTGAATTTTCTCACTGCCAATGAGAAAGGAACAACAGCTGCAGAGAGACATTGGATAATAGAAAAAACTACAGAATTAAATCAGCCTATATACTTTAAGGATGTGCTGACCTCAGAATGGAAACCAGGATATGTTTTACGTTGGGGATGAGGTTTTGCTTTCGTTTCTACAGGAGAAGATAAGCTGTGGATACCATCAAAATTGATAAAGGTTTGATTTGAACAAGAGAGACCTCTTAATTAGAGGAGGTGATAGTTCATCAACCAGCATGAACATCCAATTTAAACTAACTTATACTGTAGATGTAATGAACCGTCTTATACATAAGAAACACAGAACCAATGCAAAGAAGAAAGCCAAGAGGTCAGAGCTAAGAGCTAAAACCTTACCCTTCCTCCTGCAGTGGTCCTTCCTCTCCGAAGGAACCGGTACTTCCTGTGTTACATCTTTATATAGTCTCTGCTCTGCCTTCTCATTGGTTGTAAACCCAACCACAGGACTGTCTCATCATGGCCTGTCTCTATAGACCTCCAGGTGTTCTATGGTTGGTATTGAGATCAAAGGCATGTGTATCCAATGCTGGCTGTATCCCCGAACACACAGAGACTTACCTAGCTCTGTCTACCAAGTTCTGTGATCACAAGCGTACACCACCACTGCCCTGCTTTCCTATGGCTTGCTAATAGCTCTGACCCCCAGGCAACTTTATTTATTAACATACAAATAACATTTAATTACAAAAGAAAATATCACCATATTATACCAGTAACACATGCCTTTTCATTTAATCAGATAACTTGCCAAAAAGGAACCTTCCCAAAAATTAGTCTTGAGGAAAGGTTTTTGTTTTTGTCTTTTAGGAGAATGAAGCCTAAGGAATCTGAAGAACACTGGACAAATGAGACAACTGAAGAAAAAGTACAAATCATCTGTCCCATGAAATAGAGTAAAATGGCCTATTGTTATATCATCTATAAAAATTTATAAGTCTTCCTAAATGTTTGTTTTTGTTCTTCTCTAAAGACATTTAACACTATTGGTCTTCTTGTAGTCCCAATTCAATTAAAATTTAAAGCTGACTTTGGAGTTGGAGAATGGCTCTCTCCTTCTTTAAACTCAAGCATGTTGTTAAAAGGCAAATGCAAACTCCCTGTATTATGCCAGAAGAAAAGAGCCATCTTCTGCTATAGGACAGGAAAAAACCCAAATTAATTAAGGGACTATTCTATTACTAATCTCAACTCTTTGATTCTATTCAGATTCATTAAACTTTTCTTACAGTATGAATTTTATATCAAATTTACAAGATTAATATATATACATATAGATACATTTTAAATTTTGTTAAGATATGAATAGTCATATAGAGTACTAACTAATTCTAGAAAAAAGGCTTCAATTAGCTGCATATATATGTCTTTGTGTTCGAGTCCCTTATCAGTTTTCTGCAGGAAATCACGGCTAGGCCTAACATCAACTGAAGTCTCCAGGAAGAATATGGGGCCCCACAACAACAACAATTCCACGTGGACAATAATAATATCACCAACATGAGAAACATCATCTACAGATCAGCTTTGGACTACAAAGTGCTCAGAACATTTTTGAAAGGGCTAGCTGAGATGATCCAGTCTCAAAGACTACTTGAATAAGGACTTGAGATAAACCCTGAACTTTGGCATTATACACAAACTGGATAACGAAGGATATAGTTTCCTTTCCTAGAATTTGACAATTAACCTAAAATTTTTCTTTTCAGGTTAAAGATACCTTCACCCATACCCAGTAGGAAGCAATTTTAAGAATACGACGCCCACATTCCCAAAGAGGTGGTGTGGGGTGGGTGGTTTTTTGGTCTTTTAATGGGTTTTGGGTCTGCGATAATTTTCATTGTTTAGGGGGGTTGGTTACAAGTTGTTGTCAAGGGTTAGGAAAAGGGTTAAGCAAAGGAGATTATATTTAAGGTTATTGTTTTAAAAAAAGAAAAGAAAAAGACAATTACTAATTTTAAATACTTTATATTGGATTGGATTTTTTATATTGTATACAAATTATATATATTGAAATTGATATTATTAGAAAATGCTATATGTATATTTCTAATTGTACTTATACCATTCATTTAACAATGTAATGCAATTTTCTGATCCTTGAATGTTATTATTACCAACTTTTAGGATATAAAGAAATGAAAGTTAGTAGTTAAACATTATAATAGAACTTGTAGTCATATTAGGTATGTTTTCAAGATTGAGCAGATATATTTTAGATAGATAGGTCATCTTCAAACCCTTCAGAGATCTACAGAATATGGCATTTAAAATGTTTTTTTTTTTTTTGGTTTTTCGAGACAGGGTTTCTCTGTGTAATTTTGCGCCTTTCCTGGAACTCACTTGGTAGCCCAGGCTGGCCTCGTACTCACAGAGATCTGCCTGGCTCTGCCTCCCGAGTGCTGGGATTAAAGGCGTGCGCCACCACCACCCGGCTTTAAATGTTTTAATAACTTAGAAAATTTTTCTTTTTGTTATGACTATGAGGCATGTCGGCTCCTGGCAGTACCAATCTACTTCAGAGAGAATATGGGCATTGAAGAAACTGCATATGGAGTTAACTTTCATTGTTGCAAAAGTTAGCCACTGGACAACAAAGTATCCTTGAATCATCTGCTGACAAACAGGACAGACAGGACATGAAACAAAGGCCTACCAATTCTTGTCAAAACAAGTGTGGTTAAGGCTTTATCAAAAGGCATCTTCTGAAGCCAGGACCATATGGCACCATCCCTGAATTGGCCTTTACAATCCAGAAAATGTCCAGTGCCCTTTTCTTCAAAGGCAGCTGAACAGGAAGTGGGCCAATGGCTTCTGATGTGCAGTGGAACGGCAGCTGAAACAGTTATTCTTGAAGAGTAACTAAGCTTACGCCTCTCAATAGTAGACTGGCATTTAATAGAGGGATATGGAGAAGAACGGGATGCTGAGATGAAGCTACATATACACAGCCAAGAAGAATGGACAGCTGAATTAAAAAACCATCAATGATTTCCAGAATTTAAAATCCTGAATCATGACAGGACACTAGTGGAATTCCGGTGTTTCTGGTACATGGACTGCTCTCACCCAATGTGAGGTTGAACTATTGACCTTGTGTACATCCTACTTCACAAATGAGTCTGTCAGATACGCTAAGCCTATAGGCTGAAGATGATGCCCCAACACTTCAGAGAAACCTCAGGTGATTGTCCAAGCAGCTGGTTGTTTCTGTCAACTCACAATTTTTTTTGGAGGCTGCTTGCATGTACTTCCTGTTTTTATTTTTTATTAGGTCATATTATTTCCTTCTTGAGTCTCTGAGGGAGTTGAAGATTAGTTAGTGTTAAAGACTAGTTAGTTATAGTTGAAGGTTAGTTAGTTATAGTTGAAGATTAGTTAGTTATAGTTGAAGATTAGTTAGGATAGAAAGTGAATTAGGTACATTTTGGACTTACCAAAATAGGATAGATAATGGAATTATTTTCTCTGAATTTGTCAAATACAAATGAACTAGACATTGTTTAGGTATTTATTACTTGTATATATTTATTGTACTTTTGTATATAGTTTTTCTTACATTAGTTACAATTTTTTTCCTTTTTTCTTTTTATTAAAATAGAAAAGGGGAAATATGGTGATATTTTATTTGTACTAAAATGTGATTTGTATGTTAATAAATAAAGTTGCCTGGGGGTCAGAGCTAATAGTAAGCCTTAGCAGAAGCTGGGCGGTGGTGGTGTACGCCTTTAATCCCAGCTCTTGGGAAGCAGAGCTAAGCCGATCTCTGTGTGTTCAAAGATACAGCCAGCATGGAGACACATGCCTTTAATCTCAATACCATCCATAGAAGACTTGGAGGTCTGCACAGACAGGCAGTGACTAGGAGGTCATGTGGTTGGGTTTACAACCAATGAGAAGGCAGAACAGAAACTCTAAAAAAGACAGACACACAGGAAGTGGGTCTCTTTCAGAGATGTAGTGTAGCTAGAGTTTTTCTGCCTGGTCCACAGTCAGGTCAAATCTCTCTCACCTGCCAGTCCCACAGCCGCTCAGACCCAACCAAGTAAACACAGAGACTTATATTGCTTACAAACTGTATGGCTGTTGCAGGCTTCTTGCTAACTGTCCTTATATCTTAAATTAATCCATTTCTATAAATCTATACCTTGCCATGTGGCTCATGGCTTACCAGCATCTTTACACGCTGCTTGTCCTGGCAGCGGCTGGCAGTGACTCCCTCCGCCTTCCTGTTCTTTTTATTCTCTCTGTTAGTCCTGCCTATACTTCCTGCCTAGCCACTGGCCAATCAGTGTTTTATTTATTGACCAATCAGAGCAACACATTTGCCATACAGAACATCCCACAGCAAGGTAGGACAGCAGCAACAGTGAAGGGTAATGTTTTTAGCTCTTAGCTATTGCTCTGCCCTCTTGGCTTTCATCTCTGTATTGACTCTGTGTTTCTTATTTAATAAGATGGTTGGTTGCATCTACATCCTACACAAATTCTAACTTTCTACATTGACTCCTAACCTCAGTTTTATGATATAAGACTCAAGGTTCAACAAAGTAATTGTTTATGTTTAGGCCCTGGGATGCTCTTAAGGTCACTGTCCCCAGAGAAAATGTGGAGCACCTGAGTGCTATGTGCCTCCCAACTGCTCACCAGGGAGCTTGGCTGACAGCCAGACATTGCTATAGTTACCTACTCCCATCCATCCAGCTGCCAGATCAGAGCAACATTCCAAGTCTGAGAAAAACCTTGTGATTTCACATGTGTTCTCAGAATGACTCTGCTTCTTATTGTATACTTAAGAAATATAATATAATCCTTAAAATGTAACTCACATATTGTCTAGATCATTCTGTTGGGAGGAAGAGATTTCAAGATGCATTAATAAAGAATGTTACCATCAGAATGCATGTGCTCTTTTCCTACTCCTCAGAGAGAAAAAAAGTTTAGTTCTGGCTGACATCATGCTTTTTTTTTGTGCATACTCTCGGTGCAGTCTTGGAGCTGGTTCTCAAAGACTGTAATACAAAAATACACTTTAGGGGACTTTTGAAGTGTCTGCTTACCTTCTCTGAGGAAGGCATAACTTTGTTTGTTTGGTTATAGCAAAGCTGCTTTGGATAAGCTTCTCTAAATCAATCCCTGTTGTCAGGATGCTTCTTGGTTGACTTGTAGATGAAAGTTTAATTTATGTACATCAAAATCTAGCCAAGCCACACATACATGATGCATAATAAGACACACTGTAGTAAGCCTCATAGTTTGGCCTTAGTTATGTAGTAGTAGATAGATAACTGGGTAAAGACCTTCAGACTGAACATATTATTGCATTTAGCACCAAGGTTGGTATTTGTAGTTTGCCATTGCCCCCATTTTCATTTCTGTGGTGATATTTTCTTTGCACGCTCCAATAAAGCTTATCTGGAGATCAGAGGGAAAAGTCAGCCACTATATTAAACACAGAGGTCAGAAAGTGTTAGCACACACTTTTAATCCTAGCATTCAGGAGGCAGAGATTCATTGGATCTCTGTGAGTTTAAGGCCACACTCGTAACAGAGCCAAGCATGGTGGTACACACCATTAATCCCAGCACTAATTAACTATAGAGGTCTGGAGGTCTGTACAGACAGACAGGAAGTGATAGAGCTGGGAAGAAAGAGGAAATGATGTAGCTGGGTAGAGAGGGAAAGTAAGATGGCAGGGCACAAAAAGGTATATAGGCATGAGTATACAGGAAGTAGCTCTCTCGTGGGCTGAGGAATTTTCTAGCAGTAAGAATGTGACTAGCTTCTTTCTAATTCTCTGGTCTTTCAGCTTTCACCCCAATATCTGGCTCAGGGTTTTTTTTTCATAAGACTATTAAGCAATTTGTCTTACATCTGGTTCCCCAACATTTGTGGCACATATTCAGGAAAAAGCTGCTTGCCTGTAGCCTTAAAGGCCCCTGCTCCAGCCTGAGCTGCACGCAGCTGGAGTCTCCATCCCATGTAGGCTGGAGTTCCTAACCAGCTGGATACAAACAACTGGATATTTCACTACTTCTCTCCTAGTGGGTTGTGGGCTCTCTCTGGTTCCCCATCTTGGGCTGATACCACACTAAATAGCTATCTTGAAATCTGATTAATCTTCTACTGTTCTATTCAGAGGAGTCAGACTCATATTTAAATCATCATTGTTGGTAAATTTGGTGAGTCAAATAAGATTTCTTAAAGGGGGACATTAATTAAAAGAGAATTTTTTTTAACACTTTTACAAGGGAGGGAATTTGGTCTCTGTTTGATAATACATTAGGTGGTCTGAAATGGAACAATTAAATGACAGGATAATTAATGTTGATGGGATTTATGTAGCATTAATTATGAGTATTATTTGATCATTTTTATCAAAATAGTTGGTTGGTTAATTTGAATGCCAAGATAAAAGTTTTAGGAAAATCTATTAAAACAAATCATAGAGAAACTCAGACCCAGACAGAAGAATTTAAAGGTGGGCCTATCTCAGTATTGAATTATACAGTTATAGAGAAACAACCTAAGGTTTTCAAACAACTAACCTTAACCTATCCTGTAACCATACAGGAACTACCAAATGCTCAAGACTGTATAAGAGCTAATTGGACTCCTGTGGAAATGTTAGATTTGAGGATATTTAAAGAAGCCATAGTCTCAAATGGTATGCATTCTCCATTTGTAAAGCAGATGCTAAACTCATGGTCAACTTGTAATAAAATTATCCTCTAAGACTAGAAAGATTTGGTTACAGCTTTCGTAGAGGCTGATCCACAGTTACAATGGAGGACCTGATAGAAAGAGGAGACTAAGACTATAGAACAATGATGTAGGGCTAGAGGTATGTAAATTTCCCCAAATCAGCTTTTTGGAGAAGGTGATTATGTTGATATAAAAAGACAATATTTATATGATGACCACACCCTAATTTTATGCTGAATTGCAGCCTTGAATGACTGGGACAGAATTATTCAAAAGAAAATTGAATCATTTACTAAAGTTATACAGGGCCCAAAGAACCTTCACAGATTTCTTACAAAGGCTGTCTTCAGCAGTAAACAATGATACCAAATTCAGAAGCTAAATAGATAATAATGAAATCTCTGGCTTTTCAAAATGCTAATGCAAAATGCAAAAGGTAATGAGGCCATTAAAGGCAGATCAGCACCCTTTGAGGAATGGTTCCGAGATACAATTAATATTGAATCTCATAACCATGATGAAACTTGCATAGGAGAGGTGATTTCCAGAGGGCTGAAGAAAAATAATAATGTCAGATGCTTTAATTGTGGTAAACAAGGTCACCTCAAAAAGGACTGTAAACAGGGCATTCCTAGAAAAAATGTTTCTTCAAGGAATAATGGCAATGGAATGGCCCTCCCTTCTGGATTATGTAGAAGCTGTGGTAAAGGTAAACATTGGACTAATGAATATAGATCAACAAGGGACAGACAAGGTAATCCTTTGCTTCTGCTTTCAGGAAACTCCCTGAGGGGCCTCTCAAAGACCCCCATGACAAATTCAGTTCAGTCCTTTTCTGCATCTTAGAAGAAACCCCTTCCCAGAGCAATTAAATAACCAAATGCCTATTGTAAAAAAAAAAAAAACAAACAAACAAAAAAAAACTTACTGCTTGGGGGTGATAGAACAGCTATAGAGGAGAGTACAAAAAATTCAGGAGAAAACATAAAGTGAATTTTTTGGCAAACTTCTATAAATGAAAAATGACCAAAATTAAGAATATGAATAAATGATGTTCTCATTGAAGGTCTTATAGATACAGGTATGGACATAACAGTAATTGAACCAGAATTTTGGCATCTAAATTGGCATCTTCAGGAGGTAAATGTTCAGCATTTAGGGACTGGAACATTATCTCAAGTGAAACAGAACACAAGATGGCTAGAATGTATAGGGCCAGAAGGACAGAGAGGAGAATTAAAGCCCTGTGTGGCTAATGTAGCTATGAATTTATGGTTTTATTATAACAATGGAATACCCAGATTAACATTCCTCCAACCTCATAAACAAACAATAAACTAACACATGTTTCTGAGAGAAACATTACAAGATATTATAAAGAACAGTCACCAGCCATCCAGATTGTACAAGAACAGGGTACAACTGATGATCTTTCAAAGACACACAGCTCTACCTTTAAAATGGTTAACAGACAAAACCGCATGGGTTCAACAATGGCCCTTAACAATAGAAAAACTGCAGGCCTCGGAAGAGCTGGTATAAGAGCAGTTAAATGTTCAGAATACTGGAGAATCAACCAGCCCTTGGAATTCTCCTAAATTTGTTATTAGAAAGAAATCTGGCAAATGGAGAATGGTAACAGACCTTAGAGCAATTCACAAGGTAATTCAGTCAATGGGCTCTCTATCTGGAATTTCTGTGCCTACTCTGTTACTTAAAGAATGGCCTCTTATAGTTATCAGTTTAAAAGACTGTTTCTTTTCAATACCCTTACAAGAAAAGGACAGAAAAAGACTTGTCTTCATGGTGCCTAATTATAATAATTCTCAGCCAGTTAGGAGACATCAATGGAAGGTTCTCCCATAGGGAATGTTAAATAGTCCAACCCTGTGCCAATATTTTGTATAACAGCCATTGAAAGTAATATACAAATGCCTAAATCTATAATTTATCATTACATAGATGATATTTTACTAGCTGATTAAATGCAAATACTTTAGAAAGAATGCTTGAAGAAGTAAAGAAAAATTTGCCTTGTTGGGAATTACAAATTCCTCATGAAAAGATACAAAGAGGAGTTTCTATTCATTATTTAGGATATAATATGTGTCTACAAAAAATTAAACCCCAAAAGGTGTAAATTAGGAGAGGTCAATTATGGACTTTTAATGACTTTCAGAGATTATTCAGAGACATTTCTTATATGGACTGCTGTTAGGGTAAAAAATAATGAACTGAGTAATGTGCTCAAAACCTTAGAAGGTAACAAGGACTTAAATAGTCCAAGAAAATTATCAGCTGAAGCTGAGAAAGAATTGACTTTGGTGGACAAGAAAACACAGGATGAACATGTGGATCACGTAGAGCCTAAGCTTGATTACATTTTGGTTATTTTAACCTCTAAGCATTCTTCTATGGGAATTTTAATGCAGAGGGAATATATTGTATTGGAATGGATATTTCTACCAAATAAACAGAGTAAAAAATTAAGAACGTATGTTGAAAAATGTTCTGAATTGATTTTAAAAGAAAAATTGAGACTTTGTCAATTAGCAGGAATAGACACAGCAGAAATTGCAGTACCTTTAACTAATGATGAAACTGACAAACAATGGGCAGAAAGTGAACCTTGGCAAAGAGCTTGCAGTAAATTTTTGGGAGAGATTAACAACAAATCTCCCAAAAGCAATAGAATTAAATTTATAAAGAGAGCTAATTGGATCCTATTTCACATTGTACAGGAAACACCAATATCTGGAGCACCTACATTTTATACAGATGCAAATAAACAAGGAAAGCCAAATCAGAAAATTTAAGTAAAGTGGTTCAAAATCCTTATAATTCAGTTCAAAAAACAGAATTATGTGCTATTCTGATGGTATTAATGGATTTTTTGTAACCTCTCAACATAGTTACTGATGCTCACTCAGTATGCAGAAAGGGTGGCCTTACATATTGAAACTGCAGGATTTATCCCTGATGAGTCAGAATTAGCTTCATTATTTATTTAGTTATAAGAAATAGTCAAGAATAGGAAGCATCCCTTATATATAACTCATATCTGATGCCATATGGGTCTGCCAAGCCTTCTAGCACAAGGAAATGATGACATTGATAAACTATTGATAGGAAATGTGCTGGAGGCCTCCGAATTTCATAAAAAACATCATGTCAATAGTAAGGGTTAAAAAAAAGATTTTTCCATAACTTGACAACAAGTCAAGGAAATTGTAAGGAAATGTCCTACATGTTCTTCTTA
>CABHPH010159950.1:7321-24404 GCA_902168325.1 Peromyscus nudipes | reverse complement strand
TTCTGTGCCACAGGCTTTAAACCACAGCTTTAAATCAAGTAATTTCTGGTCAGGGGCTAGAATGCTTGCATGGCAAAGAGCACGCGCTTTTTAATATTTTTTCTTTTTCTTTCTGAGGCTTGTTATCATTTAGTGCAGGCCTTGCCTCTGCTGTACAGATAATGTTTGGAGTCTATGTTAGTGTTTTTAGTGGATGATCTATGCTACAGATTGAGGATGACACTCTGGCATTTTGCAAATGGTGAATTTCTTTCTAGAAGGAGAGAGGGAGGAAGGGGGGAGGGTGGGAGGGAGGGAGAGAGAGGGAGGGAGGGAGGGGGAGGAAGGGAGAGAGGGAGGGAGGGAGGGAGGGAGGGAGGGAGGGAGGGAGGGAGAGAGAGAGGGAAGAAGGCAGGGAGGGAGGGAGTGAGGGAGGGAGAGAGAGAGGGAAGAGCTTCCATCCTGGAGCAGCCATCTGGAAATTACTTAATCACAATAATAAAATAATATTAGGCAATTTTTCAGATGGTATTCTGAGTTGAGCATCTGGTTTCACAGGAAGAATGGCTTCATCTAGCACTTACCTTGCTTCAGGCTCAGAGGCACAAAATACTGTTGTTGAAGTTTTCCTGTGTTGCAGCCTGCTGGTGGTCAGGACAAATTTTTCTCACCTGCCAGTCCCCGCAGCCACTGGGACCCAAGTAAACACACAGACACTTATATTAGTTAAATTGTTTGACCTAATGGCTCAGGCTTCTTGCTATCTAGTTCTTATATCTTAAATTAACCCATTTCTATTAATTTATAAGTTGCCATGTGGCTCATGGCTTCCTGGTACTTTATACCTTGCTTCTCATGGTGGCAGCTGGCAGCGTCTCCTGACTCAGCTTTCCAGAATTTTCCTCTCTCCTTGTCCCACCTATACTTCCTGCCTAGCTACTGGCCAATCAGCATTTTATTTATCAACCAATCAGAGCAACACATTCACAGCATACAGAACGTATCCGCAGGAAAATACTGCTGAGCCAGAACAACATCCATCTATTAACCAGAAATTTGGGGGAAGTTGGAATAGTTTTCTGTGTGTTGTTTAGTGCTAGGCAGGTCGGCTCTTGTACGTTTGTAAAATTCAGTCCTGTCCAGATCGAAATACAAAATAAATTAAGCCAATTTGCTGTGATCTCTGAATTCTAATGACAAAGTGTACCACCCATTCTCTAAAAAGTGAGAGACATAGTCCAGAAGGACCAGCCTCTTGACAAGTAGGGAAGTCTAAACAAAGACCAGGGTCCACGGCTCCAAAGGAAACTTGGCATACATGATGATGCCAGGGTCTTAGGTTACGTTAGGACAGTGTCAGCCTTCTGAGCTCCAGTTCAAGTAGTTAGTCCTGGTGTTTAAAATATTGCATCTTACGATGGAAATTTTTAATTTGAGGTGGAAAAGGGATACACATGTCAGAAGAACTGTAATAATTCAATGTGGTAGCCTAGTTGAAGGATAGTAGTTTATGCAGCTAGTTTATTCAATGGCTGACATTTATTAAGCATTAACTTGAAAGGGGACATTTTCTTTTTCTTTTTTCCTTTTAGACTTTCTAATCAACCTCATTGGGCCAGGTTTCCCTTTCCCTTAGTGATAACTAGGTGGATCCGTACCGTACCCTCAGTCAGTCAGCGTGGGCAAACTGGGCCTATTGGCAGTGTTAATTTCATGCTTGTATTCAGATGTGCCTTCTTTCTTCCTGTCCTTCTCCTCTGCCATGCTGCTTAAAAACCTTCTGTAAGGACAGGGCGCCCTGCCCTCTCACCACCGTCTCCCCTCAGTTAATGCCTCCTCGCTGAGTATGCTTAGGACAGCGAGAAGAGAATAAGGGAGGAGGGCACCGACATCCTGACATACTTTCTTCAGTTGGTGATGATGTCATCTTCTTTGACAGACAGCTCCGAGGGGAGGGCCTTGTAGTCCTGTTTTCATGGACCACGTGTGGGTCTGTTCCATTGCGCCTCAAGGGTCTCCCTCTGTCTGTTACTCAAATGGTTTCATCCACTTCCCACCACCTTTCACCTGTACATTTTTTTTCTGATAGATTGTTTATGTACATTGGTGACTATTTTGGGAGAATAAAAAAAAGAACTGGAAAAAAATATCCACTTGCAGATATTGTCAGAATTCCAACATTTGCTTGAGCAGATGTATAAGGACTCCATGGGCCCAGGAGATACCATGCAGTTCCTTTAATGCAGTGGTTCTCAACCTGTAGTTCATGACCTTCAGAAAACACATATTTCTGATGGTCTTAGGAACCCTCAACCATAAATTTATTTTCATTGCTACTTCATAACTGTAATTTTGCTAGTGAGCGGCGTCTTACTTCCTAAGACTGTTGGAAATCCATTTTCTGGTGGTTGCTACTCACAGATTGAGAACCACTGCTTTAGTGTGAATCATTTAAGTAGTATTTCTATACCAAAAGAACTGCGTAGCATCTGCTGGACCCATGGACTATGTGTGCTAAACTGTATAACTGTGGGAGAGACAGGATACCCACCTCAGAATAGAGGATCTGACAGGAGCAGTCACGTGTCTTCATAAGGTCAGGATGAAGACGATTAGGTACACAAGACCATGCAAAATAAAGACAGCCCACAGCAAAGGGAGTGAAGGGAGAGAAATAGCCTGTGGCTGCAGTAGTTGACATTCTGATCAATATTGGTGATCCTGAATTAAACCTGGAGTGGAAGTTAGAGGTTTTGATGAGATGTCAAGACCTGAGAATGGTTCTGTTATTATTAGTAAACATTTCCCTCCTAAGATGCTTATTAAAAAAATCAGTGTGGAATCCCTCAACTTCACTATTAAAGATAAAAGAAAAGGTGTTGGTGTTGTAATGAATGATAATGACAGCATGCACACTTTCCACCAGTGAGTCACCTATGACAGCAGCTGTGAGACTCTGCACATGTTCTCTTGAGGTGCTAAATGTGTGATACTCTGGGAGATACAAAGATGTGTGAAATGTCAAGCTCAGATGCTGCAGGACATGTAATGGGAACTTAGCCTTGCCAACATGAGCTGCCCAGAGGCTGTTTCCTGATATATGATCAATAATTATTTCTCACTTTGAGAAAGAGATAGCTCATTGTAATTTAATCAGAATTTGAGGTTCTATTAAAGCAGTACCTTTTGCTTAGGACCACGTGGGCATTTTAATTTGAATGTTTAGATGAGTTTTAGGACTCACAGGACAAAATTGACTTCATTATAGATCTGTCTTTCCTCCCTCCTTCCTAGTGTTACAAAGCATTCAGGATTAGAAAATAGTTATTTACATCAGCTTTTTGTTTTGTTTTGTTTTTGGTTTTTTTTTAAATGAAGAGAAACTTCTGAAAGAGGTCAATTAAATATTTTATCTAAAACATTCAACTAATGGAAGAGAGTTATTTCTAAACCATCAAAATTCCTTTTGCCTTTATGAATTAGCAGAATAATTTAATTTTTGTATACAATAGTGTCACTAATAGCAGTTTATTCTCTTGAGATTAATTTTATCTCGTGGCTTGATTTTCGTGGCTTCCATTTTATTCAGTCATAGGAAAGTCTTCCCTGTTACACAGATCCCCAATTGTCTATCAGGGTGCTGTGTGGAGAAATCCCAATGAGTTTAGGTTCTTATGAGCCATGCTTCCTCAGCTTTGTGAGTGCAGGAAGCCAAGCAAAGATGTAGATTGCTGAGGATCTGACATCATTGTCCTTGTGACTCAAATGCTGATTTCTTGTGTATAAACAAGGTCCTCTGGCTATACAGCAAAATCCAGTAATGAATACAGTCTGGGGCAGTTGGTACAGTTGGGTGCAGAGATACGGGAGGCAGAGAAAAGCCTGATTTCTGTAAATCAACATTTCCTACACTCTCCTCCAGGAGTGTAGAGCTGTCTCAAGAGAGGAGGAGAGCAAGTCCCGTGCTTGCTGAACATCATCCTAGTGGATCAGTCCTGAGCAACCTGTTCTCCTTTTCATATTCTCCCTAGCAGTAGTTGAGGCCTGCTGTATAACATGATCTGAAAGTGTTACTTCTAAGAATCTGGAAATGCATGCACATGGAATACATCGAAGGCTTGAAGAATTTACCCATCTTTTGGTGGTTTGTTAAAGAGGCATTCTCTAAGGGAGACGGGTAGTGTTCGGCATTCACACTGATTTGCTTTGAATGGTTTGTAGTTGGCTTGAGGTACTTATTTCCTGGAAAATTAGGACTTCTTGGCAGGTTTCTCTATTTTTCTGTAAGAATAATGCTTTTTTTCTGAATGTCATGATATAAAATGGATGGAAAGCATTATCCAAAGTTTCTTTGTTTTCCTGTTGTTTCCAGATTATCTCTGGAACTTGAATCTGTAGATGCCAATGAGTTTTCTTGTTCAAAAGAGACATCCTACTCATTGATAATACAGAAATGCATTTCTGAAATATAAATAGTTCAGAAATATCTGATAGTCAATTATACTTGATCCCTGAAGCTGTGAGGAGTAGCTCACATCCTTATATGACTATGGAGCAGATGCTGATCAGAGTGGTTGGTGTGTTTATTGCTGCAGAAGTCACACCATGCTCAACAATATTGGCACGACATTATTTAACATCTCTGTTCTGGGTTTCCTAACCTGTGTATGTATGAATGTGTGTGTATATCATACATGCATACATATATACATGATATCTAAGCTGATTATAGTTTTTGTCTCATTAATTCGATCCAGGTGAATGGACTCATTAGTTGACAAAAGTGAATATCCTTGTGTGGGGTGGTGAGAATTGTTTTCTCTGAGGGATTCCAAAGAGCGGCACTTTGGGGTGTATATTATAAAAATATTAGCTATCATGTTTATTTTGAGAGAGCCCCAGGGCAGGTAGAGAGTAGGACCAGTTATTTATCTCCACCTCAGTAATGCTGCTGAGACCTGAAATAAGCCCCTGCACCTGTGATGCTCGTGATTTAACACTACGGTTATTGCTCTAAGCAGAAAACTACCATGAGCTCTCTCACTACCCCAGATTTCTGAGACTACTCTCCATGCCTCAGCTATTCATAGCCTTCTATTAAATTCCTTTTCTGTTTGGATTAGCCCAAGATGATCTGTTGTTTGTGAATAGAAACTCCACGTAGCAATCCCCATTTGGATGTTTCAGTAAAAGCAATTCAGAAGAATCGTACATCTTATTCAAGGCCTTGATAAAAGCCCAGGAATTGTCCAGAAGGACTTCAGTATGGACTCAGCCTTTTTGAAAAAGGGTTTATTATTTTATATCTTCATGCCTAAGTATATGTGTGTGCACCCGGTATGTGTAGTTGCCCTTGAAGACAAGAAGAAGGCATCAGATTCCCCTGGAACTGGAGATACACATGGTCATGAGCAGTATGATGTGGGTTTTGGGAATCAAACTCAGATCCTCTGGAAGAGTAGCCAGTGTTCTTAACCGCTTAGTTGCCCAGGATCATGACTCTGGGGCACCTCTTAAGTTTCACTTGAAGATGTACAAGAATGAACTGGATTTGGCTGGGGCCTCTTACTGGAAGACCAGGGGTTTTTTTCTGTATGTCTGAAACAATCCTATTGGTCTTATTGGATCAATCGATCAGGTGTTGATAGGGAACAACTTGGTTGCCCTGGGAATGGGACATAAAGGCAGTCTTATATGGAAAGGCATGGATCTTGAAGGAAATTTTGAATCATACTTTATGCTTTCATTTCTCTGCCTGTGCCCTGGATGCTCTGAGGCTATAATCTTTCTGAAGTCTTCCTGGACAGACGCCCTCTCTCTTTGCGGTTCTCCTGCTCTGTGCTGCTTCCAATCCCCTGACAGAGTTTCACCTTGTACAATCTTTTATGAATCTGTTTAAAGATCTCTTATCTTCGGTTTGACCGTACTCTCTCTCTGATCTAGTGTGTGTGTGTGTGTGTGTGTGTGTGTGTGTGTGTGTGTGTGTGTGTGTGTGTGTGTGTTTGGTTGGGAAATGTTGGAAGGGATGTAGATAAACACTTTAAGTCTTCATTCTCAAGGAGACCTGCTCAGGGGTTATCAGACTTCATCCAAAAATTAACAAGGACGTTTTGGAATCTTTGTGGAAAGATCCACTAAACTCTCTTCACAGGGTGGAAAAAAAGAAATTAAGTTGCTAAATTTATAATACCTTGAAATATGCATGAAGCTACTTACATCTTTAATGTTATTCATCAAGGACACAGAGCTACATCCCAATCTGATATAATAGAGGCATCAGTTTCTGTCAGATGAGTCCCTGAAACATTTCCTAGAAGACAGAGTATGATCTATGTGTAAACTCTAGAGTGAATTCTGATATTTCCCATGATGCAAAGCCAATTTTTTTATTTCTGTTACAGATTTAAACTGTGATGAGAGAAATAAACAATTGAGAAAAATGTGAAAGAAATTCTCCATGTGAAAAGTTTCAGACCCACCTTGAGTCATTTCCCAATTGTCCGACTTTGAAGTTCCAGCATGCTCAAGGGAGTCAGATGTCCATAAACTGAGAACAAAGTTAAGGATGCCATTTAATTTTACAAGGTGAGGATGAAAGAGGCAGGGCTTAGTAAGAAAAAGATCCAAATAAACACAAGACCAAAGGTTTCTGACAAATAAAAGGTAAGAAAGGACTGCAGCGCAAACCCAAACAGTTGCTCAGAAAAACAGAATTGTTGGGTGCTGGACAGGTGGATCAGTGGTGGAGCACATTTTGTTCTTGCTGAGGACTAAGTTCCCAGTACCCACCTATAACTCTTGGTCCATAGGAGACAATGACCTCTTCTGGCCTCCATGGGTACCTGCACTAACAAATGCAATTACATACCCCCTAGAGACATAATTAAAAACAAAAATCTAAGAAAAGGAAGAACTATAGAATTATTGAACTACACATTTCATGTTTTCACACTCAAAGAATATTTGAGTTAAAGGACTCAAAAGCATAGCCCGAGTCATTTTTTCATTAAGTTATTTAATCATCTATTGATTCCACAAATACTTGTTGGGCATGTTTTATTTACTATAAGAAATCTGAGGATCTGTTGGGGGAAAATACAGAATTTGTTTCTTTTTTTCTACTCATAGATTAAGATCTATGTATATCTCAACAATTTAATAGACAATATTCTTTCCTAAGATAAACAGCTGGAGGCAGAGCACATCAGGTAAGTCTGCAGATCTGCAGAACAGACCTATTTTTGGATGCCAATTGTAGTTGGGCAATTCAATATTAGATCAATTAAAATATAAATACTGATGTTAGTGAGGTAAATACATTAATCAGACTGTGGGAAACCTTAACTAGCCTTTGAAAGTCACCTCTGAATCATGTTATTCTCACCAATACTTACGTATAGATTATGTGGGCTTCCAAAGTTTGTAAAGAGAGATTACCACCAGTTTCCTGAAGAATGTAATGACACTAAAGGGTTTGATGAGCTCATATACTCTGGGTTATTTCCACCTGGGAAAGTAGATATAAAAACTGGTTCACTCTTGTTAGACTTCAGAGGGGATGTGTTCAATTTTTGGTCAACACTTGCTGTTCCCTATCTGCCCTGCTCCTTAGCTGAATGTCTGCTTGAAATTAGATTTGACAAGGTAAATGGAAGGGTTAGAGGAGGGTCTAAAACACTGTCTACTTTAGGAATCAAGCTGAGAAAAAGTTTGATGGAAAGAAGTAGCCCCAGTGTGCATTTAACGAGCTAGAGGTATATACTAAAGGGACAGAGAGGGACGGCTTGGTAATAAAAATGTTGCTTTGATTGAATCTGGGCAAGGATGCAAAGGTAGCAGAGACTCTAAAACATATTGAATTGTTTCTCGATCAAACACTCAATAAATGTATGGTAACTTGTGCATTTGTTTCTAGTAAATGGGGAAACTGCATCAGAATAGAATTCTAACAGAGGCTCTGGAGTTAAGTCTTTAGAATGTTCCTGTGTTACTAATGAAATAATGACTTACCAGGGATCCACAATGTTTACAATTTTTCTCATTAGAAATTCTAAAGACAAGTTACAGGCTTTGAGGGGTGGAGACATGGTTCTGTGGTTAAGAACATACACTTCAGTTCCCAGCATCCACATCAGGCAGTTTATAACACCCTGTGACTCTAACTCCAGGGGAATCTGATGTCCTCCTTCAGCCTCCATCGACACCAGCACAATGGTACACATGTTCACATACACAATCATGTAAGCTAATCAAACAAATCTTTAAAAATATTATATAGAAACCACTATAAATTAATATTCTAGTACATAACAACATCTGTACTTGACCAAGCTTGGCAGATTTTATTTGGAGATAATAAAACTAATAATCTGCTGTATTATGTCTTGGGCCATTGGATTCAGTACTTTGCCAGTGTTTGAGGTTAGGTCCTTAAATTTTTTTGGTCATCCTGTAAAATTCTGGACAGGAATCATGATTGCTTTATTCAGGACAGATGTCTTAGAGAGGAACAATCAATTGTTACCAACTGTAGTTGTCATAGGTTGAGGTACACTGAGAAAACTAATTTGCATGATTTATATCATTCCTGCATATAATCCTGTGTTGTTTGATATTTTGTTTGTGTTCTGACAAATAAAGCTTGCCTGCAGATCAGAGGGTGGAGCTAGCCACTACTTAAACATAGAGGCCAGGTGGTGGTGGCACACACCTTTGATCCCAACATTTAGGAGGAGTAAAGGAGGAAACAGAAAGATCAGGAGTTCAAGGCCACCCTGGGTTACATAAGGTGGGTGGAGACAGGATCTTGTTACCCCATTCAGGCTGAGGATTCTTAGAGACAGGATTACCCCCCTCCCCCTCCTCCCCTCCCCCCCCAATTCGGTCTGAGATTTCATAGTGGTAAGAAGTCTCTAGTGACAGTCTGCTCTGCTTCTCTGATCCTTCAGCTTTCACCTTCTATATCTGACTCTGGGTTTTTATTGTTAAGACTAATTAGGATCACGCTTCAGTCTTGTCTTGTGGTCCTATGGCGGAGAATTTATATGGTTTAGATAAGCTCACTCATAGAGATTTTAGGGTTGAAATAATGCAAATAAAATAAAGTTGAGTGCAGACCCACATGTGTTATCGAGGTATGATTGTTTATGGGACAACAAAATCTCATAGAGAGTCTGTCTTAGGGTTTCTACTGCTGTGATGAAACACCATGAACAAAGAAACCTGGGGAGGGGGTTTATTTCAGCTTTCACCTTTAGGTAACAGTCTGTCACTGAGAGAAGTCAGGGCAGGAACTCAAGCAAGGCAGAATGCTGGAGGCAGGAGCTGATGCACAGGCCATGGTGGGGAGCTGCTTACTGGCTTGTCCCCATGGCTTGCTCAGCCTGCTTCCTTATAGAACCCAGGAACAACACTCCAGGTCTGAGCCCTCCCCATTCAATCACTAATTAAGAAAATGCGCTACAGACTTGCCTACAGCCTGATCTTATGGAGGCATCTTCTGTACTGAGGCTCCCTCCTCTCAGACGACTTTAGCTTGTGCCAAATTGACGTAAAACTAGCCAGCAAAGGGGCTGACAATCCAGGCAGCCAGACACTTGTCATCGAGACGATGAGATTGTATTATACATAGCTACGAAGTACCAGGAACTCCAAATAACTTTATTAGATATGAGAGTTTGGGAATTCACACATAAATTTTAACTGTCCTTTATCCAGCAGCTCTAAGCTGCACACTTCAATTTCTGAGCACCCTAGATAATGTAAAAATATGAGCACTCAGTTAGCAATGTAAGAATGGACAAAATACATGGCAATATATAAATTAGAAAGGAAGATTCAGTAGGGGAGGGAAGAACGCTGGCAGCCATGGGTTCTAGGGATAGAGTTCTTCCACTCAGGGACACAAAACAATAGGTAGATTAACATCTAGCATGACCCTCAACCAGACTAATTATCACTTACGTCAATTTCTTTTTCTGTTGCTGTGTTAAAATATCGTAATGGAAGCAACTTAAGGGAGAAAGGACTTAGTCATGCTCACAGTTCAAGGGTATATTCACGATGGCCGGAAAACCAAGGTAACAGGAGCCTGAGGCAATTGGTCGCATTGCATCTATCCCATCAGGATCAGAGTGATGACTGCTACTCAGACCCTCTCCTCTTTATACACTCCTGCACCTCCTGGCTAGGGAATGGTCCCATCCATAGTTAAGATATGTCACCCCCATCAATTAGTTGTGAGCAATATAATCCCACACGGGAATGCCCAGATGTTCCTCCCCCAGATGATTCTGGATTTTTATCAAGTTGAGAACACTAACTGACATCACTGGGTTTCTTCATAATAATCTACTCTCCAGTGATCCATATGACAATCACTCACAAGACTAACAGCATCATGGGCAAGCCACTGAATGGATTCCCCCAGGGAGTGCTTCATACCTCTCTATTCTGCTTTATTCAAGAACAAGAAGACAAATGAAACTCTGGTGGGAAACTGATGGAGCAGGGAAAGGAACGTTATTGTAAAGAGAGAGGAGGGAAACAGCAAACATGACCATGAAGCCATTGCAAAAACCATATAGAATATAAGAAAAAATAATGGCAATGAGAAAGAATCAGAAAGCCCTAAAGGGACACTAGGCAACTGTGTTTAAACCGCAGGATGAGTGAAGAAAGATATCTGAGATGAGTTGCATAGAAGGACATCTAAAAGTGAAATAGCAGAAGAGGAGCCTGTAGCATGAGTCTTAGAAGGTCTTATTAATAAAATCAAACTTGAGCCAGGTATTGGGGTGAACACTGGAAGGTCAGAGAGACAGAATAAGCCACAGCTATCTCACCTCGCTGGGTCCTCAGCTGGTCTTGTTTCCTCAGACTGGATGCCCCGAGCCCTCATCCAGAATGGGTCTCAGCTGAACTGCTGCTAGAAGCCTGAAAGCTTAACCAGCCACATGCTTCTCCAGGCCAAAGGCCTGCTCAGGCCAAATGCCTCGAGTTTCTGGTCCTCACGCCTTTATATATCTCTCCGCTCTCTACCACCACTCCCTGGGATTAAAGGTGTGGCTTTCTGGGATTAAAGGCGTTGGTCACCATGCTTGGGTGCATTCTCGAACACATGAATTTCTGCCTCTGGAATGCTAGGATTAAAGGCGTATGCTACCACTGCCTAACCTCTGTTTCATATTGTGGCTATTCCGTCTCTGACCCCAGATAAGTTTATTAAGGTACACAATATTTTGGGGAACACAATACCACCACAGGAGCCCACCCTGGATTGGTCAAACATCAGAACCAGAAAGTGGAGAATGGGTGAGTGATTTGGCAGCATGGGCTCTGAAGTTCTTTGAGAATGCAGAAGCAAAGGACAGAAAAAAGGCAGTGGATGAACAAATTTTATTGCCGAATATAAAAACCGACAACAATAATCAAAGCCGTAACCAATTAAATCTCTTTGCATGTGGTAACTGAAAGGTGCAAGGACGATGGGTACAGACTCTCACTGTGACATAGTTAGAGCCTGAAAAAGATAATAATATGGAAATCAAATGAGTAAACCCTTCCAGTTTGCCTGCAGGGAAAAGGAGACCATGACTAAAGCACTTTATGCCATCCTAAATGACAAAGATGTGCATCATGTTTGGAAAGCCGGAAGATGGTTTGAAAATGTAGCCAGCCAATTTGTCCTTCCATTATAAAGAGATGTAAAAGCATGCTTGTTTATCGAACTAGTTCCTTCAATGCTACCTATGTGCTAACCTATTTAAAAGTCACTCAATGACACAAATCAGGAAAAGTGAAGGGAAATCAGAAATGGTTGACTGAGAGGACAGAGAACAAAGCTCTCATGAACTGTGATATCGTGATTCACCAGAGGGATGAGACTATAAAAATGGAATACAGCCAAAATAATTGACGTAAAAAAATGAAAACATTTAAATACATAATGCTGAAATCTCATGACAGCATTTGCTATATAAAACCCAGGCTTCTGTTTAACAAAACCAGCAAGGATACGAGAAACTTAAATCCCCCCCCCCCAAAATACCTTAAAGGTTAGCACTAGTAGGATGAGATTGCGTGTCTTCCAAAATATTGCAGATCATACACATAAAAGGAAATGTTTGAAAATCCATGTAGTGAAGAAAACAAAAGAAGCAACATGAATTTAAAGCAAGGAATTGTGGAATAGACCAAACACGCGCCAAAATTTCGCTGAGAAAAAAAAATAAAAGTATTTGCTTTTCCCATTTGAGAAGAAAGTCCTTCTGGTGAACAAGGACACCTACCTTGGGCCTGGAAAGTCGGCTCAGTGGTTTGGCGCGCTTGCTGCTCTTGCAGAGCAGCACAGTTTGGGTCTTAGCATTGATACTGGTGGTTCAGACTCCAGCTCCAGGAGGTCTGGTGCCCTTCACTGACCTCTGTGGGTGCTGCAGTCACATGGCACATCCTCACACAGACACGGACATACACATGCATAAAAATATAAAATAAACGGAGACAAGGTGTACCGAGTAAGAAGATAAAATTGTAACCAACTGTTACATGACCTTGCGGTGCACAGGCTTCTCTACACGTATCACGGAGACAAAAACTTGGAAGGTTAATGAGGTTGAATGGTCCTCGCCTTTTGAAACTTCAAGATTCAAGTGAACGAAATAAATAATAGAATCAAAGGTGAATTGACTAACGTGACAAATATTTGCAAAGTTGTGACAGTCAAATGCATAGATTTTTAATAGAGTTTAATAACTTACCAAATTGGTGATCGATACAGAATATAATTGGATTACTCTGTGTAGAAATGATCAAAGATCCAAGCAAAACCAGAGAATGGAAGAAGCAGGGGATGATGAAGTTTACCACAATTAAGGACCACAGCAACGCCCAACAAAAGGTTTTAACGACTAGATTGAAAAAGTGGCCATTTTTCAGTCTGAACCCACTTGCAAACTCTAAACATTGTTGACAGCCATAAAAACTATCATTTTTTTGGAGGCATGTTGTACTTTATATTTTAATGCCCTAAAATATTCATTTCCTATTGATTCAGTAATTTTAGTTCTGGGAATTTATTTTAGAGGAAGAAAGTATTTATTCATTCAATAATGTATTAAAGGTGTTTCAAAACTTAAAGAAATGGTTCTAAAACTGGTAGCTAGTCAGTTAGATTATAGATCTTGAAAACTTGGTGGGAAGTTGAGCTAGGGATAAAAGTGAACAGAGCGGTGTGTGCGAATAAGTCCTTAGATATAGTGAATAACTTTAGATATAGTCTCTGTCTGTTTATCTATTTAGCCATTTATAAATATGTACTCTCTCTATATATAAATGTAAATATGTATGTGCATGTATATTCACCTCCTTAACTGTTACAGCCACAGGAAATGCCTAATAATGTAACAAAGAACATGTCACAGTCTTTATGTTTTTCCACAATGGAGAAATCTAATTTTAAGGTGGATGTCAATAATGAAGTGATTCTTCTTAAAAATAGCTATTTTTACTTCCCTATTTGTATATAACTAAATAATCTTCACATGAATAATGGAATGTTTGAAAAGACAAAAAATATACACAAATGTATTGGAAGTGTTGCTAAGGGTAGCATTGCAGAGATGAGGTCAAGTGGGCATTCTGGATTTCCAGAGTTTGGTAAATGTCATCTTCCTTGAAATGCTGTCATGTCTAGCCTTCTAACTATTGGCCACATGCGGTTGCATGTAGGTGAGGATAGCTATAAATTTGTCCGACACAAAATTGGAAACATGAAATATTGTAAAACTTTCTGTGATTGCCTCCATGTGTTACAAAGAGAAATTTTTTTGATGAGGGGTGAAAAGATTTACTTTTGCAATGGGGGGGGGGTTCAATTAGATTAGGTTGAGCGCTTTTCAAGCATGAACTTTGTGGATGACAGCATCATGTTGTGATGTCCAAAGGTTGGACAGCTTGATAGGATGAGTTAAATGATGAGTAGGTGGATAGAAAATTCTCTTTAAGTCCCTCCATGCTTATTTCAATGATCTAGGAGGATGGCAGGCAGGGATGAATGCTGTCTGTGGATTCTCTACCTTGGGCATCCCTTAAAAAGGGATGATTTTGCTCTTGCTTAGTTCACATTATCCAGCCTTCTGACAGGATCCCAGAGAGGCACTAATTCCCGGAGGGTGAGGGACCAGAAGGAGACATGGTGGCAGACTGGTTCATCAAGCTGTTTCATGTCAGTGGCAATCATCTTCACTGGGTGAGACCTTTGATACAACATAAATTTGCCTTCCAGGCTTGTGACACTTCTACCAGCATCACTGATAGTAGGTCAGTGAGCTTGGAGCTTGCCAGTTTACTTAAACTGCATGGCTATTGGAGCACCCAGAATCCTGTCTCTGCGCTCCAGTGCTGAGATTTCACACTTGCTCTGCCATGTTGTCTTTTATATATGGGCGCAGAGGATTTGGATGAAATGTCCTCATGCTTGCACATCAAGTACTGCTATGGATATGCTCTGTATAAATAAAATGCTGATTGGCCAGTAGGCAGGCAGGAAGTATAGGCGGGACAAGCAGAGAAGAATTCTGGGAGGTGTAAGGCTGAGGTAGAGAGATGCTGCCAGCCACCGCCATGACAAGCGAGATGAAAGGTACCGGTAAGCCATGAACCATGTGGCAACTTATAGACTAATAGAAATGGGTTAATTTAAGATATAAGAACAGCTAGCAAGAAACCTGAGTCATTAGGCCAAACAGTTTAAATAATATAAGCATCTGTGTGTTTATTTTATAAGTGGGCTGTCAGACTGCCAGGGCTTGGAGGGACCCGGAGAGAAAAACTCTAGCTACAAAGTACTCACTGAGAAATTTCCCCAGCCCTCAAAATATTTTAGTAAATATATATTTGATAAACATTCCCAGATATATGTCCATACCCCTTACTGTCATCTAACAAAGGTGTAATCTTTCTTCTTTTTCATAGGCCATAAGCTATTTAAAAATTGCCATCATTTATGCTCTGTCCCAGTTTTTAGGCTAGATCTTTGTCCATTCTTCATTTGTTCCCCATATTAATCAATAGCAATTAAAACATATTTTCCTCCTTAAAAAGTGAAGTGTTAGCAAAAGAGTAGTAATAGCTTAAACAGAGCTATGTCAAGCACCATGATTGAAGTAGAAATAGAGTATTTCAACAAAGGAAAAACCCTAAACTGGAGAGATTCACTGCTGAACACTACTGCACTGGTTACTTTTAAATGTCAACATGCCACAACTTGGAATCATCTGGGAAAAGAGTCTCAATGATTTGATTTGTCTGTGAGGGATTGTCTTGATTGTTAACTGATGAAGGAAGGTCCAGCCTATCATGGGTGACACCATTCCCTAGGCAGATATTTCTGAACTATATAGGAGAGAAAGCTAGAAGCAAGCAAGTAGGCATTATGCATGCATTTGCTTGTCTGCTTTTGACTGTGGGTATGGTGTGACTAGCCTCAGGCTCCTGTCTCTGTGACTTCTCTGCAGTAACAGATTATAACCTCGAATTGTGAGCTAAAATACACTCTTTCTTCCCTGAGTTGCTTTTGGTAAGAGTATTTCATCACAGCAATAGAACTATCTAGAACAACTATCAAGCCTCTAAAGAAATGGTACATGTTCCTTAAACTATTCTGTAAACTAGAAAAGGAAGGAATGCTTCCATATTTATTTTATGGAGCCAGTAAGACCCTACCAAAAGTGCTAAGAACACACTAGAAAATAGATTGTGTACCATTTCCAGGATGAGCATTGTCAAAGGTCTCAAAAAATTACTTGCAAATAGAATTTAACAACCCATTGAAAGAATACTTCACACAATTAAGTTGGTTTCATTTTAGAGTGCCAAGGGCTACAGTATATATAAGTCTAATGTGGCATATGAATAGAACAGTGACAAGTCATATGATCTTTCCTTAGCTGTGAAAAGGTCCTTGACAAAGTTCAATATACCTTCCTGATAAAAGCCCTGTAGGGACTAGAAACACAAGAAAGATACCTCAGTGTATAAAGGCTACATGGGGCAAATTTAGAGCCAATATTGTATCAAGTGGGGGAAAAGCTGAATGTGTTCCATATAAAATAGAAATAAGACAGTGGTTCATCTCTCTCCAGTTTACCCTGTGTAGCACTTGAGTTCCTAGCTAGAGAAATAAAGCATGAGAAAACACAATGATTCAAAGAGGAAAGGGAGAAATAAAATTGCCGTCATCTGCAGATATGAGTCTGTACTTAGAGTCCCACAGACTTCCACTCAGCTACCTTTAGATCTCATAAACACTTTTAGCAATGTGTCTGGATGCAAAATCAATACAGAAAAAGGAGAAGTTTTCTTATATACCAATAACAAAGTTGTTCAGAATGAACATCCCAGCCTAGCTAGAGTTTATCGTAACTAATTACATCTGTGACATCCTGATTTACAGGTCAGATCACATCCTGAAGTATTCAGGCTTAAGACATTAATATATCCTTTTGTACATTACTTTAACTCATGATACTTACATATCCTAATATATTAGCCATTAACACTTCATGGAGTGTATGCATATTCCTTATGTACTCCCAAACAAGACATTAAGTTACAAAATGAGCATAATCTTACTTTATAAAAATAAAACATGAACTTTTATAAATAGAAAATATAAGCACGTATCTTCAAATAGGATAGCAGTCACTATCTCTAGGCAAAAGAAAAAACTGTATTTTTAATTTTTTTAACAGTGGCTCTGAGTTAATTTTGTGACAAAATACTTTTGATTTAAAGTAATTAAAGCTATTTTAGTAAATGATACATTTGTACAAAATCCAGTTTTCTAGTTTTTAAAACACTGTACTTAAAAGTAATCCAATATTTTCTGGAATTCATTTTTATCAATGTCAATGGGAAGGGCAGAAGGGAAGTGAAGTTCTGTGGTGGTATTGTGTTCCAAAATATTGTGTACCTTAGTAAACTTATCTGGGGTCAGAGACGGAACAGCCACAATATTAAACAGAGGTTAGGCAGTGGTAGCACACGCCTTTAATCCTAGCATTCCAGAGACAGAAATCCCTCTGGATCTCTGTGAGTTCAAGGC
>CABHPH010159949.1:0-16524 GCA_902168325.1 Peromyscus nudipes | reverse complement strand
TTAAAGAATGGAATGCATTTGACAGCAAGGAAGGAATAAAACTTAGACACACTCCCAGAAATCAAGTTGATATTTTATATAGAATGAATTGGTGATTACACAGTACTGTGTGAAAATGGGCAATTTCTTCAAGGATTCTCCTGGCAGATGTTAAAATGCCAGAGCCCTCACTTCAGACCTTTTGCTCAGCCAGTTCGGAAGCACACTGGGCCTTCACCTGACTCTGTACTGTTAAAGAGATCATCTCACAGAGAAACAAAATCACGCCAAAGAGTGACATCGTGGCTGTCAGCACACCCATTGGGAACACGTTTGTGCAGTGTTTCTTTATAATGTCCTCCTTTTTAACAGGGAAGTCAGGTGAAAAGTCAAGAGTGGTTTGCCCATAGAGGTCTATCAGGTGGTTCAAGGTCACAGTAACAAGTGTGAAAAGACTGCTCACAGCCAAAATTATGGCAGACATCTTGTAGCAAAACAGCTGGATCTCAATGAATGGGTCTTCCATGCAGCCGATCCTAATGGCCACTGAAGTGAAAATCAGGACTAGGATTTTCATCAAAATGGCCCACGCTATCAGGACTTGTAAATACTGAAATTCCGATGACTTGTCCCAGGTTGAATTGAGAGGGGTGTGAACCAACATCCTGGTCATAGACCCAGAGATGTTAAAGTCCTGAGTGTAATAAGCTTCCCAGAGTCCAATTGACACAAATTGCACAACCTTGTTGTTAAACTCCCACAGGCGCCAGCGTTGGCTGTTTGCAAGGATGATTTCAAACATTAAAGCTGATGTACTGCAAATCAGGCCAGTGAACTTGAAGACGTACTCCTTCATTGTGGCAAATCTGAAGAAGGCATCAAAGAAGAATAGAGTCAGTGAGAATACAAGGGAAGGCAGGAAAACAGAAGGAGTCATGGCTTAGAGAGCACTGAGCTCTCATACCTTGTCCCTGTTGTCACATAGAGATGTTTCAGTGGTCTATGTGCAGATTATTATTCTTCACAGAGTAGATAATAATAGTTGTTGACTAGGAATTTCAATGCTTAGAACTGACAATGAGAAGAGGGTGCAATATCATATGTAATGCCATGCTTATTTTATCTATATTTGCAATTTGTAAATATTTTAATACCATAAAGAGAGGAAAAAGCAGAGGAATGCTCAAATAAATTGTCATTTCTAAAATATAGTACTATAACATTTCATGACTACTACAAACTAAAATCATCTATGAAAGAACCAAAGAAAATGAAAATAGTTCACATAGTAAACTCATTTATGTAAAAATAATAAAACACTTGACATAAATTTGTGTATACATAGATGTTTGTAAAAAGAGATCTGTACATACATGATACACCTCATAAATGAGAGTGTACAATTCTATTCCTCTTTGTGCATTTTTGAGAAATATACAAGAAAGTTATACATATTTTATAATTGAAACCAGAAAGAGTATGCCCGTCAACAGATAGAGCTCAGTGGTAAAGTGATTATCTAACATGCACAAAACCCTGAATTCATCTTTGGTATCTGTAAACCAAAATCTACGTGTAAAATTGTCCAGAGAGTGAGTCAGAGGAATAGGGGAAATGGATAATTAACACATAAAATCATATAAACACATAAAAGTGGATATTTCCAATTATAGCCCATCTCCTACTTAAAATTTCATCTTTAGATAATTAGCTTCATTTCAGTGAAACAAAAAGAATCCTGACATATTTTGTGTGAGCAAATATCTTCTTTCACAGAAAATTTACACTCTGTATTGTAACTTTGAACTAACTTCTTTGCACCTTTTCTCAATTCCAATCTTAGGATGAAAAGGAGAAAAATTACACACTGAGGGGTAATACTAGATCATTTAGCATAAAGGAAGGAGGTGAGTCATTTATTCTCTAGGCATGTGGATAACATCACTGCTAGCTGTGCATGCAGAAGGTTGGAGGGGCCTACACACTGGATCTCCTTGCCAGGAAACCTTCCCTAACAGCTATCCCCTGCTCTGAAGTCTCTGTAGAATGTGCTTCCTGACTGAGTAAAGGCAGTAGCTGTTCTAATAGGGAAGTTTCATCAGCAAGATGAGTTCACCATTCATGGTGGCTTGGGTAACACCCTGCCCACATCATCTTCCTTTTCAAGGCAGGCCCGAGGCAATGGACAACAAGAACAGTGTGCTTTGAAGTAGTACTGAAAACACAATGAAGTTTGCTGTTGTTCCAGAAAAAAAAAAAAAGAGCTAGCTTGGCAGTATCTGTTTCTTCCGGTGTTTGAAACACGTGGAGTACATGCGTGTGATTCATAAAGACCATATTTGAAAGCTCCCATATATAACATAAAGTTTTTATACCTTTGTGTATTATGGATAAGAAGATTCATTTAGAAGGTGGCAGGATCACAGACGTTCTTCCCAGTAACAGTAAATGCTCATATCTCCAGTTAGAAGAAGAGTGGAAAAACCTTCAGAAAAAGAAATTCTATTAGGCAGACATTTCAACTCAGAGCAATGTCTCTCCAAACCCTTGATCCCACAATCCTTTCCATTCACTCCTGTCCTTGGCTTAAGAAGAACCTCATTTAAACACTTCAGGAGTGTTCGTACATCTGACTCTCTAAGGATACCCATCTAATCGTTTCCCCCATTTTGTAGGTAAGGAAACAACAGAGAGAGGTTAATTCATATACTCAACATCAGGGAGCTACACAATTAAAACCTGCAGGGCAGCTCAATGATAACCTGCAGTCCCACATGGGGCTTCCAGACACTTATGATATTCAGCAGTGTTTACACACACTTACCCACATGTCAATGGCCCTTTCTGGCATTCTTTGTCCTGTGAAATCGAATGTGATTAATAAAACCACCTGGGAATGTAAAATACTTGCCTCTTTTTCCCTTCTACGAAGACCAAATGTTAGTGACTGCCAGTTGACAGAGAATTAACTCACTTTAAAAATTCTTGTTTCCATGGCTACTAAGGCTGAATGGTGGATTATGAGCAAAGAACACAACTTCCTAGCCATATTTAGCCATAAAGGACCAGTGTACTTAACTTCCCTTTGTATGCGAATAGTCTATAAAAGAGGAATTTACTTTTTGAAATCATGCATCAAATAAGTACTACAATGACTGATGGGCATAGCACAGGATAGTTATTTGAAAAGAGAAAAAAAATAAGTTCTCTTCCCTCATTCCTTGCCCTCCATTATCTGTATGGTGGAAGGATAGACATTTCACTTTGAGCAAAGTGTCTTCATTGGAGACTTTGAGACCATCTTACCTTCTAGAAGCATCTTGGATAGAGACACAAATTATATATTGTCAGTAATAACAGATTATATATATATATATATGTATATATATAAAACCATGGGGTATTTTTTGAATAGAAAAATATCCTCCTTTTATCTTTCTGTTTTACTTCAAACTGTTACTTTGATGATACTAGTTAGGGTTTCTACTGCTGTGATAAAACACCATGACCAAATTCAACTTGGAGAGGAAATGGTTCACGTGGCTCACATTGCCACATCATAGTCCATTACCTCAACAGATTAGGGCAGGCACTCAAGGCACAAACCAAAGACAGAAAATGAATCAAGCAGGAGCCTTGGAAAAACACTGCTTACTGAGTTGACCCCCATAGCCTGCTCAGTTTACATTTTTATATCATCCATTACCAGAGGCCCAGGTTTTGTACTGCCCACCTTCTGCCAGGACATCCTACATAAGATACTAATCAAGAAAATTACTAACCAAGAAAATGTCCTATAGACTTGACTATAGGCAATTTGGTGGAGAGAATCCCTTAATTGAGCTTCTTCTTTCCAGGTAACTCTTTTTTTTTTTTTTTGACCATTTGGGACTGGTTTATTAGGGGCTTCTCACAGTGGTTAGAGCCACTCTGCCTTCAGAACAATCACAGCACAGGAGATGTGTCACCCAGACTGCCCAGGGAGTCTGAGCAGCGGACTCTTATTGCTTAAGATACACATATTCACAATAACTGACGGACGCCGATGTGCCTCACACAGGAATGTGTTAGCGGCTGACTGTAGCACCAAGCCCTCCGCCTACCCTCTCCTCCCATTTGCCTGGAAAGCCAACTCAGCCAAGTCTCCCTGGCCCCTAACTCGTATTTCCTGTGCTCTCTCTGAGCGTCAGTGCGGGCCTAAAGCAGCGGGGGGCCAGACTGTGGCTTGGTCATCTTGGCGGGTGCTTTGGCGAAGCCAGTCCGCGCTCAGGCCAGCTCCCATCCTGCCAGGGGAAAGAAACCTGAAGGGGTCCCACCTCATCATCAGTTAACTAAAGAGGGGTTTGTTTTGGGAGACTAGGTTTTGAGTTGTCTGGGATTTTAACAAGAAGGTAGTGGGAAAGGTGTGTGAGGGCTGCAGCTTGGGGCCCTCTGACCACACGCTAACCCTCTAGACCTCAGCAGAGGAGGTGCATGCTTGTGGCATCACAGTGTCTGTGAGGGACTCCTGGTGATCCTGGGCAGGTCGATGTCTGAGCCACAACCAGTCCAAGCTTGTCACTCAAGCCTCAATCAAGCTGTCTGAATGCAGCAGAGGAAGGGAGACCAGTTCAGAACACGTTTCCATGTACAGGGAAGAGAATGCAGGCCTCTGAGTGTCCGTGGAGCAATGTGGCAATTGCAGTGGTGAGCTGAGTAAGAAAACTCTCCCTGGAGGGCAGTGTCGCTGGCAAACACAGGCGCTGCCGGCGACACCCGAGTACAGTCAGATATTTGTTCGGTAAACAGTAAATGCGTAAAATAAATTACCTTGAGGGGCCATAGGTGCTCCAGATATGTGGTTAACATGAGCAGAATGGTCATTCAAAGTATCTTCACAGGAACACGGGGCATGGGGGCCACATACAACTCGCATACTTGCACTCGATAAAACACACACACACACACACACACACACGCGCGCGCGCGCGCGCGCGCGCGCACACGCACATGCACACACACACACAAGCACACACACATCATTTAACATCACTGTGTAGACTTCACTTTTGTTCGACAAGGATTTTGGTTTGTGGCATCCACATGCAGACACACATTACCTCACAGCCTCAGATTTGTATGTGTGTGTTTACATGTGAACTTTTTCCTTTTCTCACTATAATGGCAGTGCCAAGTCTACATATCATCGTTCAAGAGCAGAGGGAAAACCAAACTCTTTGCATGGACAGGCTGGGTGGGGAATGTTCATTTCAGCTGCTTCTATGCTCTGCTCTGCTGTCAAAGCACTATTGGGATGACAGTAGCCAGGCCCCGAGGTCCTGCTGGAGACAGCTGTCACCTCCTGCCTGAGAGACTCTACAAAGGCTATACAGGAGAGTGGGGCAGCCATGAGAACCACAGATAACCAAGGTGTTCCTTCGAAGTGGTCAGTTTAAAACAAACAAATACACAAACAGACTTGGGTAACTCAAGAGAAAATACCATGTGGGAGCCAGGGTACGAGGCTGCCTTGCCCAAGACATACAACTTCCTCAGTCCATCTGCTTACAGAGGACAAGGAGAGACTGCAGACTGTGTTCAGGATGGGTGGGACCACTGGTCACCTGTGAGCATAGACAATGGGCAGACATGGAGGATGCCATATCTCTACCAGATGTCAGACTTAGGCTCCCACTCACAGAAGGCCCAGGACTACCACACTCTCTCTTCCTGGCCCAACAGTAGCCAGACTCTTGGAAATTTAACCTGGGGGAGAGCTACAGAATTCCCTTGTCCAGAAGAGGATCCTTGCCTACCCACTGATACTGTTGGCCTTTCTTATGTGTTTTTAAAGGAGAACACAGAGGGAAGAAGAGAGGGAGGAGGAGGGGTGGCGGCGCCTTGGCGGAGGAGCAGGAGCAGGAGGGGGATGGAGAGGAGAAGGCTCCTGGGTGGCATGGCGCTCCTGCTCCTCCAGGCGCTGCCCAGCCCCCTGTCAGTCAGGGCTGAGCCCCCGCAGGATAAGGAAGCCTGTGTGGGCACCAACAATCAGAGCTACATCTGTGACACGGGACATTGCTGTAGACACTCTCAGTGCTGCAACTACTACTATGAACTCTGGTGTAAGTCCTTGCCCAGGGGGTTCTTGGCATCCCAGGGTCCCGGTTACTGCCTCTGCTCCTTGGGAAACGGCGGGCTGGCCAGCCTTTTCTGATTCTCTTGGGGACAGTGTTGGGTTCTGGCTTGTGTGGACCGTCATCATCATCCTGAGCTGCTGCTGTGTCTGTCACCACCGCCGAAGGCCCAGCAGCGGCAACATGAAATCAACCTGATCGCCTACCGGGAAGCTCACAATTACTCAGCGCTGCCATTTTACTTCAGGTTTTTGCCAAACTATTTACTACCTCCTTATGAGGAAGTGGTGAACAGACCTCCAACTCCTCCACCACCGTACAGTGCCTTCCAGCTACAGCAGCAGCAGCTGCTGCCTCCTCAGGGTGGCCCTGCAGGTGGCAGCCCCCCAGGCGCCGACCCGCCCCAGGGCTCCCAGGGAGCACAGAGCAGTCCTTTGTCTGGACCCAGTAGAAACAGCACCAGATCCCCGAGTGTCGCTGACCCTCAGCCCTCTGAAGTGCCAGCTGACCGGGCAGCCACCAAAGCCCCCGGAATAGAATCCAATGGCTCAGTGGCCGGCCACGGGGAGCTGGACCCAGGGGCCTTCCTGGACAGGGATTCGGAGTGTAAAGAGGAGCTACTGAAAGATTCAAGCTCGGAGCATGGTAGTGTACCCCCCGACAGCAAAGACAAGACACCTGGCAGATATCGCCGCTTCACGGGTGACTTGGGCATTGAGGTGTGTGTGTGTAACCGGGGCCACCATGAGGATGGTCTCAAAGAGTTCAATACACTCATAGATGATGCCCTGGATGGGCCCCTGGACTTCTGTGACAGTTGTCACGTACGGCCTCCCGTTGACGAAGAGGAAGGGCTCTGCCTGTCCTCTGAGGAGCAGGCTTGAGAGCCCGGGCACCCCCACCTGCCACGGCCACCCGCATGCCTGCTGCTAAACACCATCAACGAACAGGACTCACCAAACTCACAGCGCAGCAGCTCCCCCAGCTAGAACAGGCCCTGCCTGCACCCGAGAGCTTGACAGCCAGCCAGGGTCGGGACACCCACGAGAGAAGCATTAAGTGACTTTCAGAAGTGGCACAACCACTCTGTCCTTTGATTTTTCCCTCCTGGCCCACCTTTCCCACATCTCCAGGTACAAGTTTGGGGTGTGGATGCCTCCTCTCCCCCACAAAAGCACAGTGTTGTAGAAGACTGAGAATCTGGTTCTGGGACTCATCCCACACCCCACTTTTCAGAGCTGTATCTCACCTACCTGCTTGACTGAGAAACGTATCTGAAAAGCCCCCAGGACTGGGCCTGAGCTCCAAGATGGTTCTCGATGACAGAGTGGCTTCGAAGAGAACTTCGCTGTGTCTCAGTCCAGGAGAGACAGTTTATCTTGGCCCTGAGTGAAGAAGGAATCCCTCAGGGGCCTGTGGCTGTCACCTGTGACTGCCAGTGTCTGTGGAGCTGGCGTTGGTCTAATCCTGTGGGAGGGTGAGAGCTGATGGACAGGTTGGTGAGGGGCTTGTTGATCTGACAAGCCCCAGCTGGAAAGAACACCTCTGTGCATTGTAGAGGGGGCCCTTCCCAACAGGCTTTGGCTGGCTTCAGCCTGGTTCAGGTATAGATGCTTATACTGTGTTCTCCAGGTAACTCTTAAGTTCTTACAAACTGATATAAAGCTATGTAAATTTACACAATGTTATTTCTTACTATGGTCACATCTTGAGAACACACCATATTGTAAGCATATAGTTAAAATTAGCCCAAGTGTGTAAATGAGTGGTAGAAAGAGAAGGGAATTTTGACTTTCTTTTTAAATCTTATCTCTTTGTACTTCATAATGTATTTGTGGTATAATAAGCAATGAAGGAAACCTACACTTTGTGCTACATGGCAGATTCCAGAACGCACTATTATCAAAATCAGAGTGAATTTCTTAGAGTGAGCTGTGGAGATCAATGGGAAGTGCATAAACATCCTGTTACAGGAAATGGGAAGACAAGAATGTTTCATAAAAAGCATGGTATAGCCCTACTGTATAAATGTGTATGTTGTTGTTTTTATGTATGTGACCAACAGGGAAGATTCCACAGCCTGCCATCTTAGATAGAAGAATTCAAACAGCATTTGCTAGCAAATGATATACCACAGATTCTGCTGGAAATAAATGTGACCTGAAAAGCATCATCCAGGTGCTCAGGAGCTTGCCGTAAAAGCCGGCTGATCATCTGGGTGTGGTGAACCATAACTTTAATCTCAGCAACGGGAGGGAGAGGCAGCCTAATCTCTGTGAGTTCTAGGTGTGACTTGTCTACATAGTGAGCTCCCAGAAAGCCAGAGGTACTCTGAAACCAGGTCTCATGAAAATAAAGAAAAGAAGAATTTTGCTGGCATGCATAACATGCCTTTGTTTGAGACCTCTGCTACAGACCCCAATGGTGATTGTGCTCTCTACTCTTGATCAACTTGAAACACAGTAGAGTTTCTTTGAAAGATGGAACCTCAGATGAGGGATTACATCCAACAGACTGGATTAATGATTGATGTGATATAGACCAGCCTTGCATGATGGTTTCCTCTAACAGAACCCTTAGTTCTGATAGGTTGACCTTCTGAACTCTAATTGTCACTGCTTCATACACCCATTGACTTTTGCTACCAGTGGCTCTCAATATAAGGGAGTATAAAAAAAATACTACTTATAGAACAAGCCTGCTGATAGATAAGTCAGAGCTGAAGGTGAAGGTAATAATGTGGTGGCTTATATTTACTGTGTTATCAGTAAGGACTAAATTAACTGAAAGAATCCATGAATTGAAAATTGGAGGAATTTATTTTAACTAGGACTTTTATTTTAAATATGAAATGTTTTAGAAAAATTTTAGAGACTACTGAAGGAAACTAGTCCAGAGTCTGAACCAGTTAGTAAGCATATGTTCCTACTGTCCCTAAATTTCTCCTCATTCCTAGTCATGTTTTAGACTCAATGATACATTAAATATGCACCCACTTGGGTTATAGCTCTTAAGGCATACCTTACACTCACAATGTTGAAAGTTTACATGGATATCTGTAATGCCGTTATTTAGCAATTTTTTTTCAAATGCTTGGATTTTAATGCCACCAGAGACTATTCTTTTTCAGGAGGAAAGATAAGTAAAGTATGGAAAACCATCTTATCTGCTCCTTCTTAGAAAAAAGGAATATTTTTTAAATTACCCAAAATATGTCATCATGAATTTCAGATTGTCCATAAAAAAATAGCACCCTTTCTTATGAAGCTAATTACAGAAATGGAATGTAAGCCATGAACTTCAGCTAAAGTGTCCATATTGACCATTACCTACAGCTTACAATCCTTGGCAGCCTTAAAGGAAATTAAGCCAAAAGACATTTTATTTAAATATTTTCAGAATGTGGGAAACAAGGGTAATCTAACTCAAATTAGCATTATTGCTACTGAGGGAAATCAATCTGTTTTTCTTCCTCATAAACCAAAGAACAAATTGTTTTGTTACTGTTTTATAGTAAGCACATGGCTGTAGTAATTGTTATGTATATAATGAATTGGTTGGTTGGTTGGTTGGTTGTTTTGGTTGCTTGGTTGGTTGCTTGGTTGGTTTGAATCATAGTCTCACAGTATAACTTTGGACTGAACTTCACTATGTATATGAGACTGGCCTCAAACTTACAGATATCTGCATGCCTTTTGAGTGTGGAGATTAAAAGCATGTATTACTCTGCCCCAAGAGTGTAACAGTTTCTCAAAGAATGGAATTTATCATTTTTCAAACTCCTCTGGGGAAGCCTCATCACAAAACCCCCCATCGGTTCTTGCAGTCTACATGCCCTGCCCCAAAACCCATCTGCCTGAGACCCCAGTAACTTCTTAAGTCAAAGAAACCAAACTGCCAGCTCTCATTGGACCAAGAATAACTTCCTGAGACAGGGAATCAGCCAGCCCTCATTAGACCAAGAGTGGCTTTCTGAGACATAGAATCTGCCACCTCTCACTGTACCAAGAGAGGCTTCCTGAGGCACAGAGTCTGTCAGCTCTGACTGGACCAGGAGCCCCGATAAGACCAAGAGCGGTTCCGTGAGTCACAGAATCAACTAGCTTGGGTTGAGCCAAGTGCAGTTTCCTGAGATACAGAATCTCCCAGCTCCAACTAGACCAATAGGTAAGTTTGGACCTAGAGGGGCCCTCTGCGACACAGACACAACAAGCACAGAGTGGACCAATAGCAACTCGCTAAGAAACAGGGACTTCTTATACTTATTAGAGGAAGAGATGGGCAGATGTCAATGCAAAAATACATACAACAACATAAAGAGCGTTACAGCATCACCAGAATCTAGCCCTTCTCCAACATCAAGACCTGAACATCACAATGTAGAAGAAGCAGAAGACAGAAACTATTTAAAAAAAGCTTCATGAAGATGCTAGAGGCTTTTCAAGAAAAAATGAAAGATTCACCTAAAGAAATGGAGGAAGGACTGCAACTTTTCCCTGTGACAGAGCCTGACAGCACCCGACTGGACTAAGAGGTGAGTCTTTATCCTCATACCCAAACACCCCAGCCCCTAGGCTTTGGGCCCAGGGGCACAACCCTGTGCCCCTACACTCCAACCCATTGCAGTTCCAGTTTCAGGCTAGTTGGCAGGCAGACCTCCTGCACACAGGACAGACCACGACCATGCCCCATCAAACCCTGTAACCCAAGCCCCACCTCCCACAATCCCACCCACCTTCTGAGATTGCAACTGTTCCCTGAGACAGAGCCTGCCAGCACCCAACTGGACTAAGAGGCCAGTTGGCAGGCAGACATCCTGCAGACAGGTCAGACTGCCACCATCTACCACATGGTAAGACTGCAGCTGCTCCCTGAGACGGAGCCCACTAGGGCCAGTTGGACTAAGAGCTGCTCCCTAAGACAAGAAGTCCATCAGCACCAACTAGACCAAGAACTCCCACTGGATCAAGAGTATCAATCAGACCAAGAGAGGCTGCCTCAGACACAAACACCACTTTCACCAAGTGGAGAAAGAGATGGGTAGACGCCAGGGCAAAAATACAGTCAACAACATAAAAACCAATATGGCTCCATGAGAACCTAAATCAGCAAGACCTGAACATCCCAACACAGAAGAAACAGAAAATATCTACCATAAAAATGACTTCAAGAAGATATTAGAGATCTTAAAAGAGGAAATGAAAAATTCCCTTAAAGAAATCGAGGAAAAGTCAAACAAAAAATGGGAAGAAATCAGTAAATCCCTTGAAAGCCAAGAGAAAGCAATTAAACAAGTGAGGGAAACAGTTCAAGATTTCAAACTGAAACGGAGTCAATAAAGAAGACACAAACTGAGGTAATGCTGGAAGTGGAAAATCTGAGTAAACGAACAGGAACTAATGATGCAAGTATAAACAACAGAATACAAGAGATGGAAGAGCACATCTCTGGCGTTGAAGATATGGTAGAAATAGATTCATCAGTCAAAGAAAACACTATAGCCAACGAAGTCATGACCCAAAATGTCCAGGAAATTTGCGACACCATGAAAAGACCAAACCTAAGAATAATAGGGATAGAAGAAGGAGAAGAATACCAACTCAAAGGCACAGATAATATATTCAACAAAATCATAGAAGAAAACTTTCCCAACCTAAAGAAGGAAATGCCTATAAAGATACAAGAAGGCTACCGAACACCAAATAGACTGGATCCAAAAAAGAAAAAAAAGTCCCTGGCCACATAATAATCAAACCACTAAACATACAGAATAAAGAAAAAATATTAAGAGCTACAAAGGAAAATGACCAAGTAACATTTAAAAGCAGACATTTAAAAATAACACCTGACTTCTCAATGGAGACTTTAAAAGCCAGAAGGTCCTGGATAGATGTTATGCAGACACTAAGAGACCATGGATGCCAACTCAGACTATTATACCCAGGAAAACTCTCAATCAACATAGATGTAGTAAGCCAAATTTTCCATGATAAAACCAGATTTAAACAGTACCTTTCTACAATTCCAGCCCTATAGAAAGCACTAGAAGGAAAAATCCAACCTAAGGAAGTTAGATACACCCATGAAAACACAGGCAATTGGTAGTTCCACACCAACAAATACCAAAGAAGGGAAACATACAACACTACCACCAAAAAATGACAGCAATTAACAATAACTGGTCATTAATATCCATTAATATCAATGGTCTCAATTCACCTATAAAAAGACACAGGCTAACAGAACAGATACAAAAACAAAATCCATCCATTTGCTGCATACAAGAAACACACCTCAACTTCAAAGACAGACACTACCTCAGAATAAAAGGCCAGGAAATGACTTTCCAATCAAGTGGACTTAAGAAGCAAGCTGGTGTAGCTATCCTAATATCTAAAATCAGGAAGAACATTACATATTTATCACAGGGAAAAACCAACAAGATGAAGTCTCAATTCTGAATATTTATACCCTAAATACAAGGGAACTGACATTCGTAAAAGAAATGTTACTAAAGCTTAAATCACACATCAAACCCCATATGCTATTAGTGGGAGACTTCAACACCCCACTCTCACCAATGGACAGGTCTGCCAGACAGAAACTTAACAGAGAAATAAGGGAACTAACAGACATTATGACTCAAATGGACTTAATAGATATCTACAGAATATTCCACCCTAATGAAAAAGAATATACCTTCTTCTCAGCACCCTATGGAACCTTCTCCAAAATCGACCACATGCTTGGTCACAAAGCATATCTCAACAGATACAAAAAAAATTGAAATAACATCCTGTGTCTTATCAGACCACCATGACTTAAAGTTAGATTTCAACAACAACAAAAATTACAGAAAGTCCTGCCTGGAGTTCCCATCTGGACTAGAGACCCTGTAATCTCCACCCCCTGCCCCCACACCCATCTGCCTGAGACTCCAGGCACTTCCTGAGACCAGCCTCCAGCTCCTATCCCACCCTGAGCTCCCATCTGGACCAGAGGTGAGTGCCTGGGGTCATACCCAGGGAGGTCTGCCCCTAGGTCCCATCACTGGGCACCAGCCATTCTGGGGAAGACCTCCCCACCTTGGCCCCGGGTTCTGGCAATCAGGTGGGAACCCCCCCCAAGATTCCCCTTCTCCAAGACCCCCCCCCCCCGGCAGACCCTGCAATCTCTACGCTCTGCCCCCACACCCATCCGCAGGAGACCCCAGCCTCTGCCTGAGACTCAGAGACCAGCTCCCAGCTCCCTCCCAGCCCCAGAGCTCCCATCTGGACAAGAGAGAGAGTCTTCCTGAATCTGTCAGATCTGCCTGGACCAAGAGCACTGATAAGACCAAGAACGAATCCACAAGGAGATGGGCAGAAGTACATACAACAAAATAAAGAGCAATACAGCATCACCAGAACCTATTCCTCCTCCACCAGCTAGACCTGAACATCACAAAATGGAAGAAGCAGAAGAAAACAACCTTATGAATAACATCATGAAGAGGCTAGAGCCTTATATAGAAGAAATCAAAAATGAAATTGAGGAAAAGACAAACAAAAAATGGGAAGAACGCTATAAAAAACTAGAGGAAAGGACAAATAAAGCAGAAGAAAACAATAAATCCCTGAAAGAAAATCATGAAAAAGCAATGAAACAGATGAAGGAAACAGTCCAAGATCTGAAAAGGGAAATAGAAAAAATGAAGAAGACACAAGCAGAGGGAATGCTGGAAATAGAAAATCTGAGTAAATGAACAGGGACTTCAGATGCAACTATAACCAACAGAATGCAAGAGATGGAATAGAGGATCTCTGGTGTTGAAGATATGGTAGAAGAAATAGATTCATCAGTCAAAGCAAACATTTAAGCCAACAAAGTCATGACCCAAAATGTCCAAGAAATTTGGGACACCATGAAAAGACCAAATCTACGAATAATAGGGATAGAGGAAGGAGAAGAATACCAACTCAAAGGCACAGAAAATATATTCAACAAGATCATAGAAGAAAACTTTCCCAACTTAAAGAAGGAAATGCCTATGAAGATACAAGAAGCCTATAGAACACCAGACTAGACCCCCCAAAAATTCCCCTCGCCACATAATAATTAAACAACTAAATCTACAGAATAAAGAAAGAATATTAAGAGCAGCAAAGGAAAAAGGCCAAGTGACCTATAAAGGCAAACCCATCAGAATAACACCCGATTTCTCAATGGAGACTTTGAAAGCCAGAAAAACATGGACAGATGTAATGCAGACACTAAGAGACCATGGATGCCAACCTAGACTAATATACCCAGCAAAACTTTCAATCATTATAGACAGAGTGAACAAGACATTCCCAGATAAAACCAGATTTAAACAATATTTATCGACAAATCCAGCCCTACAAAAGCACTAGAAGGAAAATTCCAACCTAAGGAAGTCAGATACACCCTCGAAAACACAGGCAATAGATAACACCACATCAGTAAACCCCAAAGAAGAGAAGTACACACACACTACCACCAAAAAAATAACAGGAATGAACAATCACTGGTCATTAATATCCCTTAAATACAATGGACTTAATTTACCTATAAAAAGACACAGGCTAACAGAATGGATATGAAAGCAGGACCCATCTTTCTGCTGCATACAAGAAACACATCTCAAATTCAAAGATAGACACTAACTAAGAATAAAAGGCTAGGAAAAGACTTTCCAATCAAATGGTCTTAAGAAGCAAGTGGGTGTAGCCATCCTAATATCCAGGAAAATAGACTTCAAACTAAAATCAATCAAAAGAGATCAAGAAGGACATTACATACTCATCACAGGAAAAATCCACCAAGATGAAGTTTCAATTCTGAACATTTATGCCCCAAACACAAGGGCAGCCACATATGTAAAAGAAACATTACTAAAGCTTAAACCACATATAAAACCCCACACATTAATAGTGGGAGACTTCAACACCCCACTTTCACCACTAGACAGATCTCCCAAATCAAAATTTAACAGAGAAATAAAGGAGTTAACTGATGTTATGACTCAAAAGGACTTAATCGATATCTACAGAACATTCCATCCTAACAAAAAAGAATATACCTTCTTCTCAGCACCCCATGGAACTGTCTCTAAAATCGACCACATACTTGGACACAAAGCAAATCTCAACAGATACAAAACAATTGGAATAACCCCCTGTGTTCTATCAGACCACCATGGTTTAAAGTTAGATTTCAACAACAACAAAAACTACAGAAAACCTACAATCTCATGGAAAATAAATTATGCTCAACTGAATCGCCAATGGGTTCAGGAAGAAATAAAGAAAGAAATTAAAGATTTCCTAGAGATCAATGAAAATGAATATACCACATACCCAACTTTATGGGACACTATGAAAGCAGTGCTAAGAGGGAAATTCATAGCACTAAATGCCCACATAAAGAAGTTGGAGAAATCTCACACTAGTGACTTAACAGCACACCTGAAATCTCTAGGACAAGAAGAAGCAAAGTCTCCCAGGAAGAGTAGATGCCAGAAAATTATCAAATTGAGAGCTGAAATCAATAAAATAGAAACAAAGAGAACAATACAAAAAAATCAATGAAACAAAGAGTTGGTTCTTTGAAAAAATCAAGAAGATAGACAAGCCCTTATCCAAAATAACCAAAAGACAGAGAGCATCCAAATTAACAAAATAAGAAATGAAAAGGGGGACATAACAACAGACAATGAGGAAATCCAGAGAATCACCAAGTCACACTTCAAAAACCTCTACTCCACAAAACTGGAAAATCTAAAAGAAATGGATTATTTTCTGGATAGGTACAATATACCTAAGTTAAACCAAGACCAGACAAACTATTTAAACAGACCAATAACCACTAAGGAAATAGAAACAGTCATTAAAAGTCTCCCAACCAAAAAAAGCCCAGGACCAGATGGTTTCAGTGCAGAATTCTACCAGATCTTCAAAGAAGAGTTAATATCAATACTCTTTAAATTGTTCCACACAATAGAAGCAGAAGGAACATTACCAAACTCCTTCTATGAGGCTACAATTACCCTGATCCTAAACCAAACAAGGATACAACAAAGAAAGAGAACTACAGACTGATCTCCCTCATGAACATTGATGCAAAACTACTCAATGAAATACTGGCAAACAGACTCCAAGAACACATCAAAACAATTATCCACCATGATCAAGTAGGCTTCATTCCAGGGATGCAAGGGTGGTTCAACATACGAAAGTCCGTCAATGTAATACAGCATATAACCAAACTCAGAGAAAAAAAAACCCATGATCATCTCACTAGATGTAGAAAAGGCATTTGACAAAATCTAATACCCCTTCATGATAAAGGTCTTGGAGCAATCAGGAATACAGGGAACATACCTAAACATAATAAAGGCAATTTACAGCAAGCCAACAGCCAACATCAAATT
>CABHPH010159948.1:0-46559 GCA_902168325.1 Peromyscus nudipes | reverse complement strand
GTTCTTGGGGTGTGCTGACCATGGGCTGTCTGTTCTTGGTATATGCTGACTATGGGCTGTAGTCGGAAGATTTCCTGTGTGCGGTTGAGACAAATCTCTCCCACTCGCGTCCCCCAAGTAAACACACAGAGGCTTATATTAATAGTAACTGCATGGCCATGGCTCAAGCTTTTTGCTAGCTAGCTCTTATATCTTAAATTAGCCCATAACTATTAATCTATGTATCGCCACATGTTCCCGTGGCTTTACCTGTGTCCCGTTACATGTTGCTCCTTGGGCAGCTTGCTGGCCTCTCTCCCTGCCTTCTTCATGTCTCCTCTTTGAATTTCCTGCCTGCCTCTAGGCTGCCTTGCCATAGGCCAAATGGCTTTATTTGTTAACCAATCAGAGCAACACATATTCGCAGTGTATAGAAAAACGTTCCTCCATCAATGGGCTGTCTGTTCTTGGTGTACACTGACTATGGGCTGTCTGTTCTTGGTGTGTGTTGACTATGGGTTGTCTGTTCTTGGTGTGTGCCAACTATGGGCTGTCTGTTATTGATGTGTGCTGACTATGGGCCATCTGTCCTTGGGGGGTGTGCCAACCAGGCTCTGCTTTGGGCTGTAAAAGGCCAAAGTCCTGCCTCAGTGTTGAAGAAACTACAAGGGAGTGGCAAGAAGAGCATGGTGACTCGGCGTGGAACTCAGCACCAACACCCCTCAGTTTCCAGGCATTGCCTATTTATGATCATGAAAATCTTTTCAACAGATGAAAATGGTTTTCTGAATATCTTCAGCAAATGTAGTGTGTGCTCACATAACTAGCTCACTGTGAAAATCTAAGCCCAGGGTACAATAGGAAAGCTTTTTTTTTTAAATATCCCATGTAATTTTCCTTTGCACATATATCACATAATAAATGACAGACAGTGTTCATAAAAGAACCCAGGGGCCTCATGTATCCTAGGCAGAACTTGAAGGCCTGTAAAATATTGAGGGAAGCTTCCAGTTCAGCGACAATACAAAGATACCTGTGACAGAGATGGGCATCATTAATTATACTTCACATTCTATTCAGATAAATATTTCAGGACTTGCTGTTTTGGCATAATGTGATGTTAGGTGCCTGAAGAGGAATGTCGTCTTTTATAATCTTCAATAAACTTCCTGGGACAAGGCCTCTGTGGAAGTGATTTTTTTCCATCTTCTTAACTAGGAGGCATTTCATTTTAAAAACATCATTTCCTGGACCAGAGATATAGCTCTGCAGGCAATGGTGCTTGCCACACACACCAGTGACCTGGTTCCGTCCCTGGGACCCATAAGGTGGGAAAAGAGAGCCAAGTCCTGCAATTGTCTTCTGACCCCCACAGGTGCCCTGTGAACTGAATAGAAACTTCTCAAAAGAAGAAAACACCCCCCCCCCAAAAAAAAAAACCTTGGAAAATATTTGACATCCTTGGCCCTTAAGGAAATGTGGATTGAAAGTACTTGAGAGTCCACTGTCCCTCTCAGCCTGTCCTCTGAACCCATCTCCATTTTTGTGACTCCCACTGACCCACAGAACCACTCTACCAGGGACCCCCAGTGGCCATACCAGGCTGGTACTCAGACCAGAGCTCCCAACAACCTTCATCAGAGAAGCGTCTTCTTGCAGTAGATGGGGATTAACAGAGACCCACAAGTGGACAATGTGCAGAGCGTGAGGGAGACTTCAGAGAACTCAATCTCAAATGGGATGTCTTCATCCAATCCCACCCCCCATCCCTGGCTACAAGCCCCAGGGATGTATGTGAAAGCGGAGGTAGAGTGATTTTAAGAGCCAGAGGTGGTGGATGACTCCAAGGCAGCAGTCTCTTCCAGACACACCGGGACTGTCACACATATGACCTCATAGAGATGCACAGCACCTGCACAGGTTAAAACCAGATGAACACCAATATTGACAAGGGGCAGTGGACACCAATTCCCACCTTTAACCCAGAAGCCGTTTGTCATTGGTGCCTGCTGGGAAAGGGGGCGTGACTTGGAGTTATCAGCTACACCCTCGGGCAGGCCCCATGCTGAGGAGGAGTTGGCCAACAGGAAAGGGACTCCATGATTCTTTGTTTATTTTTCCCACTGTGAGCTTCTAATTTTTTTTTATTTTTTGCCTTATTGGGTTTTTGATTATTTTGATTTTCATTTCTTTTTGAGGGAGGGGAGTGTGAACATGAAGTTGGATGGACAGGGAGGATCTAGGTGGGGCTGGGTGAGGGAAAAACATGAATGAAATAGATTGTATAATTTTTTTAAAAATAGAAAATGAAACATTAAAAAAATGTACTCAAAGATTCTATCAGGGGCTCACACCTGTCATTCTAGCACTTGGTCAGCACTGAGGCAGGAGGGTCCACACAAGTTCCAGGCCAGGAGGGGCTACAGAGTACCCCCAATAAATGCCATAAAATGTAAAAGTATTAAAAAATATAATTTCTCTTTTTTGTCTTAGTTTGCACGGGAGACTCACCATCTTCTGCACTGGGGCCCAGATGAGATGTCAGGGACCCATGCTCTGGGAGCACTGGGAGTATCACAGGTGTGAGTTTTGGAACATGTCTTGTGAGGGACTCTCAATCACTGGGAAGTGGCTTCTTGCACACAGAGTCAGAGACCTGGCTCTCTTCCCATTGCTGATAGGATGCAAGTCACACCAACCCTTCTGGAACCAACTACAAAGAAAGCTGCCTTGTGGCCCATCACCCCTAGGACAACGAGATGGGTCAGCTCTCTAGGCCTGAGATCAATTCCATGGGAGGTTTGTGTGAACAGAGCTTCTAGTACCATGTGTACAGAGCTCTAGGAGCTGAGAGAGATCCCACGAGCATCCACCTACCATCGAGGGCCCTGGTGATGAGCCAGCTACCCACAAAAGCTGCAGTGACACCTGTCTGCCTTCAATTCCACTCCCTTAGGACTGTGTGGGTTTTGTAAAGTTTATTTGGGGTAATTGTTTTGGCCTGTAACCCAGTTCTGAGGGGACAATGCTCAACCATTCTGAATGAAATAGGGAGTCATCCCTCACCCCCCATACTTGTGCAGCTTAGCAACAGTGATGTCACAGGGACATCTTCTAAATGACAGGACTTCTGGTTGGACAATGGCTCCATGTAACTTGACATGATGGGACAGGACCTAGTCTCGTGGCGATGTGAGGAGGTCAGAAAGCTCTGTAAACACATTCCCGCTTCTCTTCTGGAGACACCGTGTTTCAGTCACTTTGTACCATGATTCATTTGTTCACTGGTGAGTATGACTGTGTTCTACAGGTGATGTGGCCAGTATTTCTGATGGTGCCTCCACTCTGCTGTCGGCGTGAAGACCAGAAGCTCTAGCAGGGGCTTGCATGGCTGTTTTTTGGTTGTCACTCATGCCTCTCTCCCCTTCTGCAGTTACTCTATGAAGCTGTTTTCCCTCCAGGGTAGGGCACAGAAATGGCGTTTCCTGGGCTTGTACGAAAGACGCCACAAGGGAATCAACAGAACGTTAGTATGTGCTTCAGAGACTGTTTTAAAATCTTTGAAATGATCTTAGATTCCTAGAAAGGTCACAAAAATGGTGCAGAGAAATCTTCTGCTTGTCCTGATGTTAGCACCTTGCATGACCATGGAACAATCGCAAAACGGAAATTAACATTGGCACAACATTATCGATAGGTGGGAGACTTCATTGCTTTCTCACAGTTTTTCCAATAATGCCCTTTCCTATCTCAGGATCCCACAGAAACAGCAGGTCTCCTGTAATGTCTGCATGTCACATCTCTTTAGTCTCCTGGCTTCTGGCAGCTCCTCAGTATTTCATGACCTTGACATTGCTGAAGGGCGCTGGCCAGTTACTCTGTGAAAGGCCCCTGATTTGCTTTTTTTTGGTGTTTCTCTAATTAGATTGAGTTGTTTGTTTTTGGAAAGAACACCAAAGAATCCAGGAGAGTTTTCACTGTGATTCCACAAAAGGAATATGATAAAAGGAGCGTCTCATGGCTGGTGAATTAACCCAGTCTCCTAGCCAGGTCTCTCCATGGTTATTTTTCCTTTGTGATTGACATGTCTTGGGGCTGCAGCTTTGACTGTTCCCACCTACACTTGCATGCCCAGTATTATTTAGCATCTCACGGAAGCAAGGTCTCCTCAGCAGTCACTGCTGTGTGCTGGGTGGCTTCAACAATCACAGAGTACTCTTTACTTGACATTTTTCTCATTCCTCCCATTTTCGTTAGCTGGAATTTTTCTAAAAGGAATTTATTTCCCTTCTTCCCATTGTTTTAATTTATTTAATTCCACTCTGGGAGTTTCAAACCTTTCGATCAGTCCTAACGTGGAGTAAAGAGGTCCTTGTGAGGCTGGGCTGAGAAGTCACTGGAGTCAGACCTTTGCACTGGTGTGCATTTACGACACATTCTCGATCTACTCTCCTGTTCCTTTCTATTGTCGTCTACATCATTTAGCCATGTGTTCACACGCGTGTCCACAGCGATGAGGAGATGAGTGCCCCCTTAGGAGGACTGTGTCAGAACTGTTGCCCCCTTAAAGCTCTGAGGGTGTCAAGATGGCTCAGGGTAAAACTGCTTTCTGCACAAGCACGATAGCTTGAATCTCTAGAACCCATGGTGGAAGGAGAGAAACAAATCTGGAAAGTTGTCCCCTGATTCACTCCCAATAATAATGAATAAAATAAAAAACCCACCATCTTGGTGTTCAGAATTAGGTAGCATTCTGAATTCTCTGAAATAATCACACACAGCATAAGTTTATACTGAAAAGTTTTTTTAAAAGATCGAATCATTTTATTTTATGTGTATGGGTGTTTCACTTGCATAAATGTCTGTGCACTGTGTGTGTGCAGTGCACACAGAGGCCAGAAGGGGGTGTCAGATCTCCTGTAACTGAAACTTCAGACAGTTGTGAGCTAACACACATTTACACAGAGATAAAAGGCCAGCATGATGGTTCAGTAGGTAAAAGGGCTTGCAGCTCAAGTCTGATGACCTGAGTCTGATGCCTAGAGCTCACAGCGGAAGGAGAGAACTGACTCTTGCACTTGGGCAAGTTCTAACCTGACATGGAACATGGACACCGCACGCTCACACACACATCACACATGTGCCTGCCCATATACACACATGCTCATAGATAAAATAAAAATACAGGTAATAAAGTCATTTGATGCAGGCCTGTAATCACAACTACGCAGGAGGCTGAGGCAGAAGGATGAGAAGCTCAGTGCTGGCCTGGACTACAGAGCAAGTTTAAGGCCAGAATGAGCCACTTAGGTTAGGGAGACCTTGTCTCCAAAGTAGGTGTAGAAAGAAGTCTAGGGATGTAGATCAGTAGCAGAGTAATTGCCTAGTGTGCCTGAGGCCCGGGTTCTATTCCCAGTAACACACACACACACACACACACACACACACACACACACACACACACAGAGGGGGGGGGGGGTTAAAAATAAAAATACAGGAGAAAATAACAAATTGTCGATGGATAATGGTGCAGAGAGGAGAGGAGCAGAGGATGGTTGAGGCAAAGGCCCCCTGGCGGCACTGTGTCCCACTCTGTAGCCGTCTAGACACGTAATGCATGGGTGCTAAAGAACATTTCCACAAGGTTGGTGACTTGGATGTGTGCTCTTGTGCATATAAATGTTTTACTGTCCTTTAGCAGCTGGCGTTAGCCAAGACACCGAGACATTCCTTTCTCAGCTTTAAATCACTTGTTTTATAGAGCACAGAGAATTTTTATTATAACATAATTCTCTACATAAAATATCACATTAGAAGAAGAAGATAAAGTTTTGTACTTTCATTCTCCATTAATTTGACCGAAAACAATTTGCAACAAAATTTAGCCAATCAGAATTCATTGTTATGAAGCCAGCCAAGTACCAAGGACAGTAAGGCAGTCTTTAGTGACCAGACCCTGGAGCCACAGTGGGACGTTTGGGTAGCTCTGTTAAAAAGATCATTCCCACCGTGCAGTAAACAGTCAATTGTCACCAGCTATGTGTTGCCCCCACGTAATGTTAGTTAGAAGTCACGTAAGATGTGCACAGGCCCAACCTTGGGACACACGCCCTGCTGTGAGTGTCTGCTGCTGAGTCTCCTCCAACACTCCCTTCTGCTCAGAGGCTGGGGTTGGAGGTAGGCCGCCTCCTGGCTTTGGGCCAGCCAGCCTCGCCTCCTGCGCAACTTCCAGGCAAGAGAGAGACTTGTCTCAAAAAGTGCAAGGTGGAGGTGTTTAAAGTGAAGACAGTTGAGGCTTTCCTCTGGCTGTTATCCCCACGCACCCACCCACAAGCACCTGCACACATGCACACACGTGAACACACATGCACACACACACATACATACACGCACACACACACATATATGCACACATAAACACACGTTAGTAGCTACTGGTGGGAGGGCTGGAATAAAATTCTTGCTCAGCTTTTAGTTTTAAGTGCCACGTTTCCTTCATTGTGCAACAATATCTAGAAATAGTGGATAAATGCAATCATGTTTCCGCATTAGCAGCTGGGTGGCGCGTTTTCAGGGCAGCCTTGGGTACTGACTTGTTGGATGAGCCAAGCTGCTCACTTGCACAACTGTGCAGCTAAACTGGAGCCAACACAAGGCTCCCTCCATTTCAAAAGCATTTTCTTTTAGTCCCAAACCTTTTACCCATGGCTCACCGCGGGTCCCTTTACACAGTCACGGAAGTCTGCCTGATCCTGGCTTGGCGGACTTGGTTCCCGAAGGCAAGGCTTACTTCCCGTTCTTCCTGTATGGCTCTTAGATCAGTATGGGAGGTGTTTGTTCTGTTGGCCCTTGCTAGAAGATGGGGTGCCCTGGGAAGTTTGCAGGTACAGCGTACAGTGCAGAGCTGGCGGTATTTTTATGAAGATCTGCTTATTTAGAAAGCGCTCCCCTAAGCCCGAGAGCATTCCGCTGATTTGCTTGCTGTTTGTGAGGTTTGCTCTCCAGTGAGGTTGTCATGCTTGGGTCCTCAGGGTTCCCAAGATTGCACTGGATAGAGGTCTGCAGGCTCTCAGGTGTTACTGGACCCACTACAAATCAATGCAATAGAAGCCCAGAGTGTCCTGTCTATGAACAGTGACATTTGTCAACCCTCTTACTGACATTTCTTGGGTTTCCAAGAGGCCTCGGTGGATGGGATCTCCAGGGCACTTTCTTAAGCCTGCAGATCCAGAGTTAATGACAGGACCTAACGTGAGCTGTGCCTGGGATGATGGGGACTATCAGATATTGGGACACACTAAGATGTTCAGTGTCCATGAGTGTGGTGGAAGTTGTCAACAATGCCAAGGCTTGTGCTTCCTTGGCATGGACTATGTTTCCTGGCCTTGCTTCGTCCCGTTGATATGGCCCCCTCCAATCCCATGCAGGCATTGCAAGGAGTTTGTGCACAAGGACACCCGTCTCTGGAGGCTGTGGTGGGGCCCTGACACCTTGTCTCCTGCCCTCTGCTGTCCCCTCTTCCTTATACTGTGTTCACTCCTCACCTTGCTAATTCCCCCCCCCCTTTCCTTGTGGATGATTTCTCAAGGCTGTCTCTCTGACTCTGCTGCTGGGGCTACCTACCCCCTTCGCCTGCTCACTTCCCCACAGGCTGTGCTGTGGCATGCTCCAGATCCCAGATCTCCTTGTGCTTGTGTGCATGACTTCCTCCATCCCCACCTCACTCGTCTCTTCTGTTATGTTGCCATAGCTCTGGTCTCACATACTAGGAGCCATGTGCTTTTCCTGTCTCAGGACAGACGTCTCACACCAGTTCTCTAGGACAAGGGTGTGTGTTATCTCCTTATAGCTGATGAAAAGAGACAAAGCTAATCATTGGCAGTTTTTTCTTTGTTACGCTACAAACTGGTTTAGAGAAAGGTTGTGTAGTAGCGATGGTCATCAATGCCAATGTCAGTCCTGGCCACTGCTTCCTCTATCTTGCACCAGGGCTCCATTAGCCAAGCCTGTACCTCCTTGTCTCTACCATGCGAACCATAGAGAGGAGTGTGTTCTTGGTTCTGTTGCCCCATATGTGAGGAAAGATCCTCACTGTTTTCATGGAGTGGTGTGCCTGTCTAGATCTTTCTGCTGAGTTCCAGAGGGTGGAAGGGCAAGGGACTAGACAGATGCTTGGTTCTTAGAGCTGAGGGGTTTGTGTGCAGAGACCATATTCTTCAGAGAGGATTGTGTCATTTGGAAGAATCAACTTGGTTTTAAGGGACCACCATCTTAAGGGTGGGATTCCTAGCAACGGATTGCCACACTTCTCTGGGGGGACATTGGGCCTTTCCCCTTCTACCTGCCCTACAGTTGGGAATAATCTTGTGTGGACAAAGAACTGGGAATGAGCATAACATGGTTGTACCAAGGAGTTGAGCTCTGTGAGTGACCTATAGGTTATTCACAGTGATGGTAGATTACCCGCCCTCCCCAGTACCGATTCTCCATTTCCATAGAACTCTACATGGGATACTTTTGCTTTCTGGACAGGTTAGGACCCTGACCCTGTCCTTCCCAGGCTCCCACCAATGGAGAAAGGTGGCAGTCTTTCATTGGGCACCATGAGTCTCTGGACTTAGATCAATGTTGCTGGGAGTTGCTAACCTTCTAAAAGCTTCTATAAGGTTTCATAATGCAGGTTAAGCCAAGTTTGACTGTCAATGGGAAGAAAAACTTCAGAGTAGTCCGTCAAGGCTTAACTTGCACTTCACTGAGTTGAGCAATTCGCTATCTCCAACGCGAGCAACAGCCAGGCTGGGCGCCTCACTACATGCTTGTCAGTACCCATAGTCAGTGGTGCTCTTGGAGACTGTAGATGGAGGTGAGGAGATCTGGGGACATGAGGCTGCATCAAAGCTACAGTATCTCCCACACCACCTCACAGGCATTTTCTTCTCAGTCCCTGAGTGAGAAGTGTGGTACAAATTTATATCTCCTTTCTTCTTTAGTAGAAAACAGGTTATAAAGAACTAGGGAATGCGTTAGGTTTGCCCCGTTCCCCAGCTATCACCTCTTTCAGTTCTGTTCTGGTGGGAATATCAAGCCTTTCTATGAAGGAAGCTTTTGGATAAGGTTTAGTGACAAACAGTAAAATGCCCTCGTCTTCACTTGTATGCAGATAGCTGAGAGTTTTGGGTTTATCACCAAATTACCAAATACAAGTGCTAAGTATGCATCCATATCTAGCCTTCTAGATAATTTTTAACATATCATGCATATATGATAAATTACACACACATATGTAAAGAACAATGAAATGCAGGCTGGGGTGGGATGCTGAAGACAGTGGTAAAGTGTCTGGGTCCATTTCCTGTGGTGCTGCTTGGGGATAACCCATAATTGAGGATATGCTCTGGGTTGCAGTCCAATGCCTGTGGCAATCACGGTGACATCCATCTATTCTAGCACACTGCAGCACAGATGAAATGCACAGAGCATTCGTAGAGCAGAGGGTAAGGGTTTCCTCTCACAGAGCTGGGATTTTTATGAACGATTTGATTTCCTAAGAGGAAAATTATAACTTCAAAAACAAAGCATGCTTTTCAGGATGAGTTCTTTTCAAAGACCTTATGTATTTCATTTTGCTATTAATTTTACTTTGGGCAAACTAAATGATGTTATGGATCTATTCTCAACACTCACTGCACATTATCATCTGCATTTTATCACCAAATTACAAATTAAATATTGCCTTTGTTGGGAAACGATTCCTACACAGCCCTGTTATATGACCTACTCAGTATTTTTCTTGTATAGCTTTGATTTTTTTTCTCATTAGAAATAAAAAAAAATCAAATTGATGTTCTATTGCCATATTTCATCTTTTGGGGGATTGCATCCTGAGAAGACAACTGTGTCAATTTTGAGCCTTTTGTTTTCCAGATCATAAAGTACAGTGAGTGGTGAGAGGATGGACCTGTCAAGATGATTGGCATGTGCCGTTTGGGGCACACTGTGAATTTGATGTTCCTGTCACCTGAGTATTCCTATACCTCACCGATGCAGAAGCAACTCTAACCAGAAGTTTTAGAAAACCCAGGAAGGCTATCTTTGGAAACAAAGATACCGTGAGTAGAAACAACATGCATGCATGAAGAACATTCTGGACGCTTTCCCTCTTCTTGTCCGTCTTTCCTGCACCCCTGCCTCATCTGTTTCGCATGTTGTTAGTGCATCCCACAGTTGGGATTGCTCGAGAGGTGCTGGAGTAGAGTGTGATCAGAGGACACAGCAATAACAAGGTAATTATCTGCAGCCACGATGGTTGACACAGCCGGGTGGAGTGTAACTGGGTAGGTGGGGAGATTCTGCTAGTCTCCATGGAGGGTTCCTCTGAGTAGTGACGTATGGGTGTGCACCAGTGTGAATGTGGGCAGATATGTGCAATCATAGATATTTGTAGCTGTATTCTTTTATAGAGTGTGGGTGTGTGAGAGTGTGAATGTGATGTGTACGTGTGGTGCACAGAATGTGTTTATGTACAGGTATGTGTGTGTGTGTGTGTGTGTGTGTGTGTGTGTGTGCAGAGCATGTGACATATATGCATGATGTGCATATGTGTGGACATGGAAGGATGCTCCTCATAAGTTCCCAGGTTTGGAAGAGGACTATGGTAAAGTTCTTGGGACTCCTTCTAGCCACCTCTCAGATTTCAGGGTGGGAGATGCTGGGAGGCCTGCAGCCTCTAACTGAACCATTGGCTACACACTTCTGATCTGTCACTGGGGCCCACTTTTGACAGCAGGGTCTGTCAAAGCCAGCCCACCAAGTTCACACCAGTCTGGCTTGGCAGTGAGCTGTAGGGATCAATACACGGGCCTCTGTTTACCTAGTACTGCGATTACACGTACATACCACCATGTCTGGCTTTTCTGCATAGGTTCTAGAGACCAAACTCAGGTCCTTATTCTTGCGTGGCAAACACTTCACCAACTGACCTATCTCTCCAGCTCTCAATCAGTTTTCTTTACAAGCTCCTATTTTTAAATTAAAATAATTTTAGTAGATTGTCAGAATTCTTACAATTCTTTGAGCTGGAGTTGGTAGATTTGGCATTTCTCTTAGTCGAGGGATTTCTGAGTCCTGAACGCCCATGGGAAAGGAGCTGGAGACCTTCTCCTCTAAGCATGTCAGGACTGGGGATGAGTGGGATCTTTCATATGGCTGGTAACAAGCCCCTACCTCCCTCACCCTGAGAACCTAGTTTTTTAATGAGACAGCAAAGTTCCCAAAGGTCCAGGAGCAGAAAAAAAGCAGTCTGGCTATTGGAACATCTTGGGGCTCAGGGTAGCTGCAGAGTTGGGGGGTGGGGAGGCATCAGGCTCTGTCCCCCACTGACTGTCATTTAGGAAGATGCAACCTAGCCAAGGCAACCTGACACTGGCTGGCCTTGGCTCAGTCCACCTGATCTCCAGGGTGCTCACAGCCTGGCTCACAGCCCCTTGAGCACTCAGACCAATTGTACAGCCTGCAAACCTGCTGAGCTGGACCAGTGCCCCGTCTTCTGATGTGGAGGAGGACACACGAGAGGTTTTGGGAAGTGTGGACATTTTCCAACACCTATCGTCTACCTGAAGGAGGCCGTGGGTGAATCTCTGCCCATCTGAAGAGGGAACTTTGGAGACAACTCTAAAGGAGGTCAGGTGGGCTCAGATCAGGCCTGCCAATGTCGCTTTCTTATTAGGCTCCCGATTCTTGATGAGCCAGAGACGAGTCACTCATGTTCTCACCATGTGGAAGACCAACATGGGAGTGAGTCCCATTTGTGCTACGTGGGACAAATATGTGGATGGAGATTGTTCCCAAGACAACAGAAGGTTTCTGGTACTCTCCCAACAACTGGAGCATTCCTGTGTGTTCCAGCTCCTCCGTGAGTATCTGCTGGGCTGAGACACCTCCATTTGTGTGGCAGAGAGGACCTCCAAGAAGCTTGGGGATTGGCTATCCAATGAGAATTGGTCAGCCCTAAAAACATCCACACTAAAAACAAGCGCCACTAAGCAGACTCAGCAGGATGTATTTGTATATTTATTTGTGTCTATCTATCTATCTATCTATCTATCTATCTATCTATCTATCTATCTATCTATCTATCTATCTATCATCTATCTATCTATCTATCTATCTATCTATCATCTATCATCTATCTATCTATCTATCTATCTAACATTAATAATTAAAGATAAAGAGGTCATGAATTTGAGATGGAGGGGATTGTGGGAGGGGTTGGAGAGAAGAGAGGGAGAAAATGATGTAATTATATTTTATTAAGAATTTAAAAACTGCTTGGGGACAGACTGTGGGCCAATTCTGAGACGATGGGAACAGGAATAGGATCAACTGAGTATAATTCCGTCACCAGCAAACTTATTCAAGTGGTGACATCAGGTCTGATTTTTCCATAGAAGCCCTTCTGCTGTTGGTAGTGCTGGTTACAGAAGTGTCATCTCAACAGGTCTCACAAGTTTCCCTCCCAGAAAGCCCTCGGGACAAGAATGGGGTGAGATGAGCAGCTTCTTTCGGCCCCAACGGTTTGCCCAGGTAACAGCTCCAGTCCCCACGCACCTTTGCTCTCCAGGTCCCTTCTAGAAACTTCCCCTTCAAGTTCTGCATTCATCTTCCTCAAATCTACAACTGAGTGTGTAGTTTCTGCTGCTTGTTGGCAGTGAGGGCCATGTTTGCTCGTCCATTCAGAGTGAAATATGTTCCTGTAAAGGAAAAATTTTCAAGGATTCTTTCAGATCCAGTAGATGAACACCCCCCTCCCCTCCCCACCTCTCTCCCTCCCTCCCTGTCTGTCTGTCTGTCTGTCTGTCTGTCTGTGTACACAAGTCATGTGGGTGTGTTCACCTCTGTGCACATGTGTGTGGAGGCGAGAGGATAACTTGGGTATTATTCCTCAGCCATGGCAACCTTCTTCAAAAAATTTTTTTGGTCAAGGTTTCTCACTGCCTGAAAGTTGTGGGGGTAGGCTAGGTTGGCAGTCAACAAGCTCCAAGGAGCCTCCTGTCTCTGCCTCTCCAGCCTGGTATTATGAATGCATGCCACCATACCCAGCTTTTTACTTGAGTTCTGGAGATCAAACTCAACTCCTCAGCTAGCACAGCAACTACTCTACCAGTTGAGCCATTTCCTTAGCCCAGATTCTTTACTTTTTGTGAAAAAGTCATATTAAGCTGGGCATGTAGCTCAGTGGTACATTTGCTTATTGTGCCCTGAATTTGAGCTATAGCATGGTAAAATGAAACCAAAATGGAAGGCTATCAGGACCCAAGATGCCTACGGTAGCCTTGGCAAGCACAGTATGTCATTACCTAATGTCTCCCAGCAGCTGACCACACTCAGCATGAGACTTTATCCAGTAATGGTGGCCTGAAGCTTTCTGGAATTTACGGTTTTTCCTCTGGGGAATTTACATTCTCAGGACAAACAACTACTTCTCACATAGTTCTGTATTGTCTGTCTCTGCCAACCAGGAACAGTGAAGATAAGTCTTGCATTAAAATATGTATTGCACAAAGATATAAGATGGACTTCTTTGCTCCACCCTAGGTTAATTTTATGATGGATATCAGTTGGAAGATGAAGATTAATGGTAGTTTGTGGTGGTATTGTGTTCCCCAAAATATTGTGTACCCTAATAAACTTATCTAGGGTCAGAGAACAGAAAAGCCACTAGATACTTAGGCTAGAAAATGTTGGCACTCACGCCTTTAATCCTAGCATTCCAGAGGCAGAAATCCATCTGGGATCTCTGTAAATTCAAGGCCACATTGGAAACAGTCAGATATGGTGACACACCCCTTTAATCCCAGGGAGTGATGGTAGAAGGCAGAAAGGTATATAAGGCGTGAGGACCAGAAACTAGAAGCATTTGGCTGGTTAAGCTTTCAGGCTTTTAGCAGCACAGTTCAGCTGAGAGCCATTCGGATATGAGGACACAGAGGCTTCCAGTCTGAGGAAACAAGACCACCTGAGGAATTGGCCAGGTGAGGAAGCTGTGGCTTGTTCTGTCTCTCTGACCTTCCAACATTTCACCCCAATAACTGGCCTCAGGTTTGATTTTATTAATAAGAAATTTTTAAGATTCATGCTACAGTAGTTAATTGAAAAGAATTAAAGAAATATCCTAGTTTATTTATGTCTTTAAAATCTAGCTAGGTATAGTAGTGTATGCCTGTAATCCCAGCACTTAGGAAGTGGAGGCAGAAGTCCAAGGTCATCCATGGCTATATAGCAGGTTTAGGGCCAGTGTCTCCTGATGAGTCCTTGTCTCAAGCAAGCAAGCAAACAAAACAACAACAAACCCCAGACTTCCACTGAGTGTATAACTTTGTTGAGTCAGATCCTACATCAACAAGAATACATTCTTTGTTGGCCATAGTAACTCAGTCTCTGTACCAAGTTCACTTCAGAGTTGAGTGTCACCATGGACAGAAGTCGTGTCCAGAGTGGTGAGATGGACTTCTTGTCCACAGTCACCAGCAGTGGGGCTCTACTCATTTCCTGGGTGCTATTAGCCTCTTCCCTGGAGATGGAAAGATAAGCCCCACTTCTCTTGGAGACAAGGTTACAGGCTTGTAAATGGAGAGAGCCTGGTGTCCAGAATCTTTTTGGCATGAATGCAGAAGGAGGGAGAAAAGCTTAGGAGTTTGGGGTTTGATCTTAACCCTTGAAGCATCTCCTAAGCACACCACTGTACATGTCTGGCTAAAGCCAGAGTCACTGGTCATCCCAGGCCAACAGTAAGCACTTCTCAGTGAGACACCTTAACCTGCTTATCAGGGAAGCTCATTCTTGCAGAAATGTCCCCAAACACTGGCATCCCCTGTATGCTATTAGCCTGATGTGCTCTAAGGAGAGATGTCCACTTCTCTAGATCCTGACTCTTTTCTGTTGTCACAACGGTATCAGAAGGGTACTCTCTCTGTGGAGCAATCATCACTGGTCCTTCGTGAAGGCGCACTGCATGCCAGGTAATGTGTTGACCCATGGGATACTGCAACTGCAGTCCAGCCATTGTGGTAGTTAACAGGGCAAACATCCTCAAATTACAGGCAGGGGTATTGTTCTGCCCAGTTCATATGATAGGGCCAGGATCAGTCTGGAAGTGTGTGTTAGCGAGGTTTCCCAGTCCAGATATGCCTTGCATGTCATGAATAAAATCTAGAAGCATAGAAAGGGGTGGGGATGAAGAATACAATAAAAAGGAATTTTATGATCATTGTGAAAAATTTATGGAGTGTCACTCTGTCCTAGGATTCCATAAAATGGAACTGGCTCCAACCGACCCAACAAGACAAGCCTATACTACCTTATGGTACCGGTAGGTTCCTTGCTTTCTAGTCCTCAGTGTTTACCCAAAGAGGAGAAGGGAAAGCCTAGGTTTCTTCTGATTGCTCTGTAGAATGAATGCACACGTGTAATTTAAATATTTATCCACTTGGCAAGGTAGTGGTGCTCCAGCCCAGTGTTGCCAGCAGTACAGTCCCAGGATAGGAGCTTAGCACCTTGCTGACTGCAGTCTGGTTTGTGTTGACTGAATAACACATAGCGCTTTCCTTGAGAAACCCCCACTATGGTTTCAAAACACTTCAGTTTCAATTAAACACTAGGGAAAATGTGTGATGGCTAATTCGGGGCTGCCGTTACTCATTGTGGAGCCGGCTGCTTTGAATTGGAAAGAGTTTTACGGGGACTTAACCAAATCACATATAATCATGGATATTTTTCATTGTACCTGGAGTGACAAAATTGCCAAGTGATGTACAGTGTGGCTTTTAAAAGAAATTACCCCAGCAGCTGTATGCCTCAAAACATTCAAAACATGGCGCTGTGGAGCCAGACAGCGATCAAACGGAGCTCCTGGCCCTACAGTAAGTGTTTTCGAGGAGTGTGTATCTCAAAAAACTGGAGGAAAAGATCTGAGTATTTTTCACTATAAGGATATGATAATTGTTTGGGGGGACAGACATGTTTAATTTGACTTCACAGTACATGGTGCACATATGCATGGGACTTCACATGGCTCTCCATTAGTTTGTGCAGTGTTTATGTGTTAGTTAAAGTAAACTTTTTAAAGTTTAAAAACCATGAGAAGAGTGAAAGGACACACGGACCTTGTCCTGTTTCGGTAGATTGATTGGTTAGGGTAGTCAATTTATCTTAGTGTTGTAGTTACTATTCACAAAGAACAAGGTACCAAGTCCCTTGCTTATTACTATATCTGCGTAGTTTTCAACTTGGTTCTGCTCACAATTGGAAGTGCTATTTGTAATTGGGTACACATCAGTTTTTATGGTTCATTAATGGAGAAAAGGGCTACTTTATATGTTACTTTTAAATATTGAGTGAAACAGATGAGTTTCAGTGTTTAGAACAATGATTCTCAACCTTCTTAACACTGCAACCCTTTAATACAGTTCCTCATGTTGTGGTGACCCTCAACCATAAAATTATTTGTTGCTATTTCATAACTGTAATTTTGCCACTGTTATGAACTGTAATGTCAATATCTGATATGCAAGATATCTGATATGTGACCCTGAAGGTCATGACCCACAGGTTGAGGACCATGGGTTTAGACTCTGAGAGTAAGTACAGCTGGTCATGTTGGGAGCTTGGCAGCTTCCATTTCAGATGGATGAAACTGCTTGGCCACCTGAGCTCTGAGTTGAGGCTGGTGTCATAGTGCCTGCCAGTGCCCCATGTGGTCTTGTTACCTCTTTTACAGCTCAGAACATCATGAGGTATGTCTATGTGTCCAGCAGGCACTCTTGAGTCACAGAGAGTCACTGGTGCACAAGGAAGGCCAGTGACATCATCTGTTCTCCAGACTGAGGGTAGCTGGGGCCTCTTGAGGGAACAAAGTGGCCCTCTCCACTGATGGCCATTCTGGGGTCTGGACAATTCAACTCCAGGCTACACAGGAAGCTCTTAGGGGTTTGATGCAGGACTCAGTTCTGTTGTCCTACAAGGTGTTGCTTGAAAAACTATTGACAAGGTAACAACAAAATGAATGGAGAGGAGGGAAAAGGAGAGAAACGGGCCTGGGGTTCTAAGGCCTCCCCTGAAGCCCTGTGCTTTCCTACTGAAGGCACTTGGTGCCAATGTCATGACTCCTAGGAGTGTCCACCCTTCTGATATTGCACCGTTATTTGAATGTCTAGCAACTTTCATGCTCAAAATGGTACAATCTAGTTAAAAACCTCATAAGTTTGTGATTTTGTGTTGGGCCACATTCAGAACTATCCTTGAGTGCACAAAGTCTGTGGGCCATAGACTGGACCTGCCTGGTGATCTTGGGTGGCATCTTTAAGTGAGACATCTCCACTCTCTGCAGGTCTGGGGATCTGAACTCAGGTCCTCACGCTTGTGTGGCAGGCACGGCACTAACTGAGCCATCTTCCTAGCCCTGCTGATGCTTCTTTCGGGAAACAGCAGTAAATAAATCTGGGCTTTCCCTCCTACACAGTTCATCTCCAGAGCTTACTGCCTCCCATGTTACAAGAGGGCACAATGGTATGCACAGAACAAAGGACTTCTGGGTTCTACATCTCAGCAGAGGAAAAAGCTCTAGTCTGACCCTTCTGCTCCTTTCTGGTCAGCAGGTGGACAGCCTCAAGGGGCCAGAGCACTAACGTCACAGAAAGCTGAGCGGACCGTAGTTCCACTCTGGTTTCTAGGGCAATGCTTTTTCACCGAGGTGGCCTGGGGAGAAATCTGCCTCTGAGCACCCCACCTCCACACATATTCCAGGTACATGAGAGCTGGCTGTGTTTTGTGGGTTCTCATTGGTACCAACAACAGTCCCAGGCCAAGACAGCATGCCAGAGGCTAGAACTGCCTTTTGTGTTTATGGAGCTGTGCTGCAGTGTGGCATGAGAGAGCCTAACCTTTGGCGGGAACCAGGGAAGTTTCATGGTCCTTGGCACAGTGGTAGTCACAACCAACCACAGGGCGCTGCTTGGAGGGCTGATACCTGTATTCCATCCAGGACATCCCACCCAGCAGTGGCCACTGGGTTCCATCCAAGTGGAGTTTCACTGGAAACAGAAAGATTTCTTCTTCTCTGGCCTGCTCTCCCAACAAAATAATCTCCTCTTTTATAAAAAAGCCCAATTCCCAATAGATAAATAGTAATTGCACTTACAATTGCACGCAAGTAATAAATACTGAATTGGCTCTCAGTGCAAGAACCTCAGGAAGCTTGCCTTTTACCAACAGACTGATGAACACACTCCCTGGGGCTACCTTACTTTTTTTTTTTTTAAGTAATATTTAACATCACTGGGAGCTATTTGTTGTTTAAAGGAACTGATTAGCACAGTTGTCCAACACAGTGTGCGCCTTTCCTGGGTTGAAGCATTAACTCAGCGCTGTCCTGTCTCTACCTTCATCTCCGTCACTTTTCCGGCTCGCCTATTAACAAAGTGCTGTGTACCCATATGGGGAAGGTGGCTGACCAGATGTTCTAATCTTTAAAAGATCTGCTGGTGTCCCAGTGATTTCCAACAGGAGATCAAATTGCCCCAGATTACTTTGCTGAGGGCCTCACGCTTGGAGAAGGTGTATTTCTCTTGATATCTTGGTGTCAGGAGGATGAAGGAGAATGGTCCAGACAGGGAAGTCCTTCCCAGCATGCTACAGATGGGTACAAGAATGATGACAAGTGGCATTGCTGATGTCCTTGGCTATTAACGAAGTCACTAAGTACGCCACTGAGGATATCCCAAGCCACAACATCCAGGAATGAATATGTTTTCTGGGGACCAGGGGTGTTAGGAACAATGGTCCACCCTGCCGAGTCAGCTGTGATTTCTGAGAAGGGAGGATTCTGGGAAGCTCTTCGTCTAGTGATCAAATGGCCAGAGGGGTAAGTGTCACAGCTGTTTAGAAGCACACCTCCCTCCTTTACAGGAACATCTGTTTAATATGAGATGAAGGATCTGGCTATGAGGGGCTCAGGTTGTAGCAGAGAAAACAATCCCATTGATTCAGCCTTGCAGCCTCCACCTGCCAGGCCCCCTCCTCTGCAGCCCAGAACCACTCGCTTAATTACCTGCAGAGTTGTTCTAATATTTTGCTTTCTAGAGAGATAGGAGAGCCACCTGCCATGCCTCGGGCTTCTCCTCCACAACAAAGCACTCGAGGGTCCGGTATGGGAGTGTGTGCCTCTGTGCCAAGGTGTGGGCTCAGGGATGAGCTGGGCAGCACAGGGTCCAAGCAGAAATTATTATTGATTTAATCACATAATCAGCAGCAAGCACTTCAGGCTAAGATAGCAAATCCATAAGAGCCTCCCACACAGCCACCCTCACCGTCACCAGCAAGCCGCGGCGCACACTAACAAACAAGCGGAGGGAGCGGGGGTCACCTTCAGTCGGAGGCAAAATATTGACATTCCCCAAGCTGAAATATGTTTTGAGTTAAGTGTTATCAGTCAGTGATAGGAGCGGCCCGCCTGTTAAACATAACTGCATTGGCAGGAGGATTACAGGATACTTTCTTGCCATAATCTAGAAGCGACTTTCAGACAAAACTCTGCTTGAAATCAATTGTGTGCAAGAAGCTGCCTGCTGCGGCCACTCAGCATGGACAAAAAGGAAGGGACCTCTCCCTGTGATCTCTCACCAGAACTGCTTCATCTAATGAGAGCAAGGCTTTAATTTCTTTTCACATCACACATAGGATCAATGCTCTGGACTTGACGGTGTCTGGAAGCGGCCATGCAGGCACGTTCCAATGGCAGCTAAGCCTGGAATGGTTGCTCTGGGGACATTCTGGTTCCAGGTAATAGTTCTCTGGGCCATCTGATCATGGCAGACACTGGCAGAGCTGTCCACAGCCCATGGGCTTCGAGGGCAGGCAGGGATCAGCTGGGATACAGCCGTATTTGGGGAGGAGGCTGTCAGAAGCCACCATCTCTCCTCACACCAGAGAAAAACACATTAACAATCTTCAAAAGTTAACCACCTCACAACAGCTGTTGGATCCAGATGGGGGCTGAGGAAGAACCTTAATTAAAAAGTTTAGGTTGTCTCTGAGTTCCTGGATATCAAATGGCGGTGTCTTTGGGGGACCATTTCTTCAGGGAGCAGCAGGAAGTGCAAGAGCTAGAGGCCTGGTGACATTCCTGTATCTTGGTGCAGTTGAGTCCCTGTCCTTGGCTGCTGAGAAGGGCCGGCCCATGTGATCTGTGCTTTTTTTCCCCCCTGGTGAAGCAGATTGCTATCTTATTAGGCAACCTAGAAAGAGGAGAAAGGTGAGGCAGGGTCTATATGCCTGGGTCTATACGTCTGCAACCCATGGGGCCACTGTACCTTCCTCTCCATCTTAATCCACTTCCAGATGCTGGGGCAGTACAGTCTGGAGACGTCATACACCCTATACCCCATGCTTGTGAGACAAGGGCTCTGCCACTGAGTTACATTGCAGACCATGACATGACACTTTGACCCTTATGGACCCACGTCTCTTTGGATCAAGAAATGAGGGTCCTGGGTTAAGATCATTTAAGATGCACGGAGGTAGCAGAGTCAAGGGTGGCAAGTCCCAAGATGACAGAACCATAGGTCCTGTGTCCCTAGACTACAGATTTTTATAGACCCATAGCTCCTCAGCTTATTATCTCCACATGTTGATTGCAAAGGTTTTTTTCCTGTTCTTCTGAAAATGTGAGAGTGTAGTTATTATCTAGTGGGCTGAGACAGACGACACAGGCGGAATTAGCTGTGCTCAGTGAAATGCCTGCTTCTCAATGGGCTCCAGCTGCCAGTGACCCCAGCTCCCTGACCAGGTTCAACACACAAGCACTGTGCTCCCTGGCTGCCGAGGCCACTCCATCCACATGTTTACCTTCTTCCCTCTCAGTTCATGGGGAAATGACACTTGTGTGGACCCTGGGGTGAAGAGTCCAGCTAGGCAGGAGGAAGGCCATCCCTTCTCCCCGCCTTTCCCTGCTGGCTCTTGCTGCCCCCCCCCACCCTTGTGGTTGGTCTCTACCTACCCTGTCTTGAGGGCAGGGGGTGTTGGACCACTGGAAACCAGTCAGAGTGTGTGGATGACGTGGGGAGAGCCAAATGGGGAATGAAAGGGAGAACCCACCAGTTCTCCACTGGGGCTTGGTGATGAAGCTGCATGGTGAGCATTCCTTCAGAGGAAGGTCACAGGTCAGGGACCCCATTTGCATGTAAATGAAGACACCAGTGCTGTTAAGGACATCTTGAGTAGGCCACAGCTTCCAGGACCTTCTGGTTTATTTTTATTTTTTTCCCTTTTTAAATTTTACTTTCCATGGTTAGACTGCTTTGATTAGTCAGGCAAAGGATGTCCTGGATAGAGACTAATGTCTTTGCTCCTCTAAGGCTCTGGGGTGGGCTGTAGGTGCGATGGAGAGCTGCTGGCTCCACATCCCTGTACCATAGGCTCTTTTGGTCTGCAGCCTGAGTTCATTCTGCTCAAAGTCTCAGGAAGTCAGTTTGCAGAAAAGCCCTTATCTGCCCAATGGCCAGCTCAGCCTGGCCTAAATGTGCAGGGCTGCCTAGGGATATTCAAACACAGTAGGGCCACAGGAGGACTTGACAGTCCCGTGTGAGCTTGCCTTGGTCCATGGATGTTTGTCTCCGGATCCCTGTTTCTGTTGCTGGGCCCCATTACCATTGCTCTCAGGCTTGGCCTGTCCTGATGCCCTGTCGCCTCCACAGTCTTGAGATCTTTCCTGCGTTGTTATCGAGCAGGGTTTACAGCCACTGGTCAGTCAGTCAGTCAGTCAGTCAGTCTGTCTGTCTGTCTGTCTCTGTCCCATCCCTCTTTGTGTGTGTATGTGTCTATGTGTGCACAGTCATTTGGGGGTGCGCATATATACGCAGGTGTACGTGCATGTCTATGTACCTGTGTGTGGAGGTCAGAGGACAACACTGGCTGTCTTTCCTTAAGTGCTGTCCACCTGATTTAGTCTAGACAATGTCTCTCACTGGCCTGGCATCAGCAAGTAGGGTAGGCTGGCCAGCTAGCAAACCCTGGGACCCTGACTGTCTTTGCCTCTCCCAGTGCAGCATTATAAGCTTGTGCCGCCATGCCTGATGTTCATAGCCATGACTAAGACACTGTCTCTTCTGGTCCTCATGTTGGCCAGCCCACCCCATCTTCAGCATCTCTGCTTCCAGTTTCCTTGGTTTCTCTCCCATATCCCTGAGTTCCAAGCATATTGGTGCAGGGTTGGGTCTTACTCACTTTTGGATTTCCTCCTCTGCATCCTACTGCTCCCAGAAAGTGCAGGTCAAAAGTAAGAGGCTGAGAGGTTAGTTATTGAACCTTGAGTGAACGAAGTTAGCAAAATAGGGAACGGGGGTTATCAAGTCTTCCTCTGTGGCTATTTAATGCCTGTAAGCCTTTTGCAGGCCAACTGTGTCTGTTTTTGTCATCCTAGAACCTAGAGTAGAAATACTTTTGTCCAAAGTCTGTGAGACCCTGTCACATTGTTCAAAGTTTGAGGGACCTGCAGCCAGGCAACGGCTTACAAAAATGCAGAGACCAGCTTTAGAAACTGTTCTGTGAACTGAAACATTCTGGTAATGTGTTCTAAAGCTACCTAGTCAAATTCTAAGAGATCTTTGATACCACTCTGCTTGCTACATTACAACAGGGTTCCTCATCTGCAAGATACCTGTTTTCAAGAGGCGTGGAGAGTGTTAGTACTGTCTGTTATTTGCAATGGGGTCAGTGAGCAGGTTCCTGTGAAGTCCCAGAGTAGCCACTCGCCACAGCAGGATAGGTACAGAGGTACAAAGGAAGCAGGAAGAAGATAACCTGGAGCCCAAGAGGAAGACACAACACTTCATTTAACTGGTGGGAAGAGAAATAAGGGAAGAAACCATGGCTCCCAGCTCTGTGTTTACAAGGGCAACTGCCCAGGTTTGGACAGGTACAGATGCATGCTGGGAGGTTTTCACTACTTGAAATTTATTTTTTAAGAAAAAATGGATTCCCTTCCATGAACCATGTCTTCCTATTGCACAAGAGCGGGTGGACAGCCCAGAAACAATTTTGTTTCATTAGGAACTATTTTTATTCATGTATCATGCAATGCCACATGTGCTCAGTGATGCTATAGAAAACGGGACTACATTTTTATGACATGCTGTCAAACCATCATCATTAGGGAAAAACAAAACCAAAACCAAAACCCAAGAAACCACACACCAACTTCCTGTAGCTTCGCTACACTCCCAGGCTCTCAGTTCACCATGGCCCCTGGATTGGAGAATAGAAACATTGATATGAAAATGTTGCTCTTTGTGTTGAAAGTTTTCTTTGAAACAAAATCGTGTTAATAGCATCTTCCAGCCATTTCAATACTCCCTGTACCAGGGAAACAGAAAGACTCCATTCATTAGGAATAAATTATTAACTTAAATCTTCAAAGGAAAGGTTTGAAAAAAATGCTCACCAAATTCACAGAGCGGCGCAGCGGCGCGGAGCCCCGTGCCCTTGTTTGTGTGCTATTACGGCTATTATAACTAATTGATGCACTAGCAGTTAATTAGCAGCCTGGAGTCCCCAAAATGTTTTTCAGGACAATTATGCTGTGCTGCTTTCAAAAGACTCAACGCCTGAGAGACGCATTTGGCTACCTCCACTTTGCGGTCCCGTCGTCACCCAACGCACTCCTCATGGCTTCCACGGAGGAGAAGGTAAACACGAAGCATCTAATCGCTCCGCGCTCGCTGTATTTCCTGCTCCTCCATTTTCTTTGCCCAAACACAAACTGATGCATGGTTTCTGCTTATTTAATGGTGGGAGAAAAATGGAAAGACTGGATGGATGGAAAAACTACACCCGCAGTCGCAAACACGCCGAACCAAGTGTGGGTGTGGTTTATAGCCTTTGATGGACAGCGGCGTGTTTAACCGTGGTTAGAACCTGGAGTCAGGGACCCCCAACAGCATGCAGTTGGAGCAAGGTATGCTTCTGCACCTGCTTTGTAGGGACAGTTCAGTTCTCCAGACTGAGAGGACATATTTAGTGTTGTAGTTGTGTTCTCTGGGACTTCCATTTTATCCAGTCTCTGCTTTGGTTTCCAGGTATTTGAGCTTGTAGGCAATCACACACTAACTAGATTCATTCTCCACTTAGGACAGGAAGGGCAGTTGGGACGTCCAGGTTCAGGTTTGATGAATACACTCTCTTCTCTTCTTGGGCCATTCTCAAAAGAGTTCAAACACTATGTCCAAGGGCACCATTGGCTCAGAGATCAGATCCCACCCAAGGAGTATCCCAACCAGTTCCATCTTGGTGCTTGGTCTGGGCTTTTGTGAACATCCTCTGGCTGGAGTGGGGACAGACACCAGTCCTCACCCAGAAATGCTGTGGGGTGCATGCAGAAGTCACAGCTCTAGATCACACACACACACACACACACACACACACACACACACACACACACGGTTCACAGTCCTTTGGTGGCCTAGTAATACTTTTGTCTTCCTGGACATCAAGGTGATTACCACAGAGCTCACTCTCCTGGGCAGCTAAAATGCTTGATGTGTTCAGGGCCCCGTGGATCTGACAGAACATCCTTCTTTTCTGAATGTTGACTCATCTACCCATCACAAGCAGTTTGGTCCCCTATCTTGGCTGTTGTAAGTGGTGCCACCTTGAACAGGTACCACGAGTATCTGTTGTGCTTCCTGATTTCTTTTCATCTGGACCTGTATCCAGGTGTGGGGCTGCACCTGGTACCTGAGGCATACTTCCATATATCCATAATACATAGATGTATTAATTTACATTCCTGTCAACAGCACACAAAGATTCTCTCATTTCCCCTCTCCGTCAGTGGTTCTAGTCACTCTTGTGGATAACGGCCGTTCTAATGGGTGTGCGGTGAGGCCTCACTGTGATTTTTATCTACATCCTTCTTGACCGTGTGTGATACTGAGCACTTTCTCATAGACTCACTGGCCATTCACATACCTTCTTTCTGGTGCTGTCATTTCATGTCCTTGGCCCATCTTAAAAACTGGATCATTTACTTCCTTGCTATTGAGTGGTTTGCACACCTTAGACACTTTAGATGCTAACCCTGTATCAGATGTCTGGCTTGCAAACATTCTCTTCCACATTGTGGATTGTCTCTTCACCCTGTTGCTTAATGCCTTTGCTGTGCAGAAGACTTCTGGTTTGATGTGATGCTGTTTCTGTTTTTGTTGTTGTTGTTGCTTTGGATGTGAATGAAAACAAAATCCATCGCTTGATCAGGATCAGGGAGTGTGCCCCTGTAATATCCTCTAATAATGTCTTCTGTTTATTAATTCATTTTGAATGAGTGTGCACTATTCTGTACATGGATATCAAGTTTTCTTGACACTGTGTACTAAAAAAGACTCCCCTTTCTCCACTGTGTGTTTGTGGCATCTTAGTCAAAGATAAATTGTAAGTTCATAGACTTATTTGGTGGCTTTCTTTCATGTCCCATTAATCTATGTGTCTATTTAAATGTCTGTATGTCTGTATCATACTCTTTTTATTACTGCCTCTTTGGAGTATATTTTGAAATGAGCCCAGGTGGCACCATCAATTTCTCCTTCCCTTTTTCAAGATTGCCTTGACAATTCAAATTTTTTCATGGTTCCACAGAAATTTTAAGTGGTGAGAAAAATTCCTTTAGAATTCTGTGGGGTTTTGCATTGAGTCTGTAACTCATTTAAGGTATATTCCTATTTGGACAGTATTAATTCTTTTAGCCCAAGAACATGGAATAACTTGCATTTATTTATGACATCTTTCATCTCTTTTAGCAGTGTTTTACGTTTTTTATTCTACGGGTCTGCTTTTCACTTCCTTGGTTACATTTATTCCTAAGTATTTGGTTTTGCTTTTGATGCAGGTTAAATGTCTTCTTGATTTCTTTTTTGGATCATTTATTGTTAGTGTGTAGTGACTCTGCTGCTTTTGTATGCTGGTCTTGTATCCTACAAACTTTACTGAACTATTACATCTAAGAGTGTGTTTTTGTGTTTGTTTGTTTTGAGTCTTGATACTATTTAATACAAATTCAACTTAGAGACAGGGACCGCTGGGAACCATGGTTGTGGAATTGAGGTAGTGTTGAGGAGGTGCCAGTCAAAGGTACAACATTTCAGACAGGAAGAGCAAGTTCTGGAGACCGGAAGAGCGTGCTGAGGAGTTAACAGCACTTCGTCACACACCAAAAGTTGGAAAGAGAGCACATTTCCCACATTTTCACCCTAAAAAAGTGGCAAGCCTTAGCAGATAGACGTGTTAACATAATTTAATCTTTCCAAGATGACTCTCGTTGTAAACATCATTTTTGTGCTCACAAATATAAGTGGAGCCGACTACCACGACCTGCTTCAAGCTGTTGAACAGGAAGAACAGAAGCCACAGTGGGGCAAGAAAACAACGTCTATAGACTTCAGTCCACGGTCACTATAAACCTTTAGTTTTCTCATATCATAGTATATAATCTTGTATCATATATATGTATCATATATATACATATGCATGTATACACACACACACACACACACACACATATATATATATATATATATATATATATATATATATATATATATATGCTTTTTGTCATTGTACCTTAACAAAGCTGGGAGGGAAGGGAAGTGCATCTGGGAAATGAGGCACAGTAGCTGCCCATTCCTGTGCAGGAAACACCCTCATTGCTTCTCTTCCCAGGCTCTGACTGCCAGGGTACAGATCTGCTGACACAGTGGCTCCCTGTGTGGCCACCTCACCTCACCATCCACTTGCCTGTCACGTGGACTGAGTCTCAGCGGAGACCCAAGGATGACTTTCCTCAGACATCATGCCGGAACTCATACTGCTGATGTGCGGAAGGAGGGTGACTTACGGCCCTAGAGCTCCTTCTGCCTCCTCAAGCCAGCTGGGGCTGCAGGACCACCATTCTCAGAAGCCAGTACTTGCCTGAGCTTCTGCCGGAGTCCCACTCTGTTCTTTCTGGGCTAGTGACTCAGCCAGACGGTCATGTCCTACACTCTGCTTCTCCCGGCTACAGTGTGCTAACAGGCACAGTGTCTTGGAGAATCGGCTCCACCATGTTCACATGGTCCTTCCTTCTAACAGGGTTCTCATTAGATCTTCCTGCGGATACCAATCACTGTACTGTGAGATTGGACCCTGGGAAGGTGTTTTAACAACAGAAAAAGAGCATATTCTGCTGAAAATGTACCTACCGAGATAATGCAATTTCATCTCTAAAAAGAGCCTTATTCAGAAATCGTCAGTGATATGATACAGCTAATTAAGGCATGCATGGTGTTAGCAGTTTCATTAGAGGGGATAATATTGCACAAGAAAAATAAGAAATCATTATGATGGATGTCCCAACATTACATTACATGTTAATGAAGTGTAAATGATCTAATTATTTTTGAAAGAACACAGATTCGATTAAACTGTCGGAATTAAATTGGAAAGGACAGTCTATTGTACTTTTTATGTACAGACAAGTTAGCGTTAATTAGGCATAATCTACAGGAACAAATGAGGCACGACCCTCGGTGAGCAATCATGGATCCTTTGCTCAAGGCAGGTTTCATAAAGACTTATATTAGGGAAAAATTGTAAGTCAATTAGATACAGTGCTCTAACCGTGAGAGGGAAGATGAGGGGGAAGGAGGGAACCATGGGTTCCCGCCCCTTGTATTTTGACTGGTTTATGGCGGAGTGATCTTGTGGATGGGCTCCACATTAGTTTCATAAATCCCTATTCCACTGGTCAAAGGTGATTGATGTTCATTGTACATTCTGGAATCTGCTCCAGGGGCAGCAACTTTGACTGGTGGTATTCTCAGAGGAGGAGGTGTCTGCAATGTCCCAGCCAGGCTCTGATCTCCAGTTGCCTGAGGTCCCTGTGAAGATGGCCAGCAGACGCTTCTTTCTCCACGACAGGACCGGCTTGGCTGAGTCACTCCCGGGAATCCACCTTTACCTGTTTCGAGTTGGTGGGCAGGGGAGGTGAGAGGAGCCACGTCAAGGCAAGAAGCCAGCTGTACCGCCTCCAAGGAAACCTATTTAAAGTAATTTAAACATTTCAGCATTTTGGGCTAGGGAGATGGCGTAGCCAATAAAGTTTTTGCCTTGTAATCATTAAGACTTGAGTTCAGATCCCCAGCACTCATATAAGAGGCCAGGTGTGGTGGTGTGCATCTATAATCATCCCAGAGCTGAGGGGGTGGAGACAGGAGGATCTCTGAAGCTCAATGGCCAGCCAGAATTGGGGAGCTTCTGGTTCATTGAGAGAATCTATCTCAAAACACAAGCTAGAGCGGGAGTGAGGAAGATGCCTCTCCTTAATCGCTGGCTTTCACACGAGCCTGTTCACATGTGCATATGCACCCACAAACACATGTGCACATATATGAACATGTACATGCATGCCCATAACTGACAGAGTTTGGGGGGCATTCTGCTTGCAGCTTAGCCTCTATCCTGCTTTTCAGGTTCAGGGAATCAGATTCTGAAGGAGAGGATTAAGCTGGTGGAGTCTGGAAGGGCCTGAGTGCTGTGACAACTTGGACCCAGTATGTCCACAGAGAGATTCTGAGGTGTGTTTATCACGACTCCAGTGGTGTTCTCGGATGGCCTGACTCTGTCACAGGACCAGTGGTCACAGCTCACTCAACCCCTGATCAGTCATCATTTCAAACCTCTGCATGAGGACCTCTGCTTCCACCATGAAGTGGTAACATGATGAAACCACTGTTGTTTAATTAATTGATTGAACTTCACTAACACCCTATGTGCAAAAAAATATGTGCTTAAGGACTCCAGATAAGTTAGAAGATGGATGTTTATTAATAAGCCTTTATATACTACAATATTTATTGCTGAGGAACGATTAACTTGCCCTGTTCATTAAAAATAGCACACAGTTGGCACTATATTCCAAGAATATATTTATTTCATACAAGGTCAACCACATACTGTCTCCTCCCCCTCTCTTCCTCAGGAGAGTCCACTGGGGGCAGAACGGGAAGGGGGGCATGGGCTTTTGGTGTGTAGGAACAAGAATATTTCCTTTTACACTCAGCTCCAAAACTTTAGGGTAATTATTAATAATTAGAATTTAGAGAAAAGCCCATACCAAGTGAGTTATTCAGTGTAATTTGCAGTTAACAATGGCTTTCTTTAGGAAACCTCGGGTGTCAGAACAAGGAGTCATATGGCCTTTTTGTTTTAATTTCTGGCAGCAAAAGGATCAAGACTTAGGAAAGCCATACAGAAGGGACCACACGCTTGAGAATTACCAGAAATTAAGAAAGCACACACATCAACAACAACAAAAAGCAATTTGTAAAATTCATGGAATTTGGGTTTAAAATATATTTGGATTCTGCTCAAACGGAACTCTCACAAAAGGTGCTCACAGCAAGCTGGACTTTTTGTTTTTTAATTTTTTTTTGTATATGCTAACAGTACTCCAAGCTGAAAATATTGAGAAAAAGTTTCCACGCTTGTGAGGACCTTCAGTTTCTAGGAGCACAGATGACCCTTGGGCATTAAGTGATGAACAGCAGAGACCTGATGCTGACAGAGGGCATCTAGCAATGACCAGGGAACAGATATGAGTGCCGATCGTGGACTGCCCACAGGCCCACAGGCAAAGGTGCTGAGCATGGACAAAGCTTCTGACCACAGATGCAAGTGCTGAGCACAGACACTGGTGTTGGTCATGGATGCCAGGTGCTGACAATGGATGCAAGTGCCGAGCATGGACAAGGTGCTGACAGTGGGCATGAGTGCTATTCACAGGTGCAGGTGGTGAGCCTGGACACAGGTGCAGACCACAGATGCAAGTGCCGAGCATGGACACAGGTGTTGATAATGGGCATGAATGCTATTCATGGGCACAGGTGCTGATGATGAGCAGGGGTGCGGACTACAGATGCAAGTGCTGACCATGGGCATGGGTGCTAACCATGTGTACAAGGTGCCTGTACTGATCTATGAGGGACTCTTCCAAACTGGAGTCTGAGTACTCTGGCTTTGGTATCAGGTATCCCTGGGCATCTTGCCCCAGTAAGCCTGGGTAGGTCCAGGCTAGTGCTGTGTATGAAAACCGAGAACACCCACAGAGCCTACCCCATGGCTCTGAAAAGACCAAGGATGATGCTCAGAAAGCCTCTTGGCTCTTCATCACTTCTCTGGTGACTTGATTTTACCAACTAAAGTGACAGTTGTCAGGTGAAGCCCATCCCAGTGCTCTCCATATATCTCTGTTTATAGCCAGGATGACGTTGGCGTGAGGCTGACAGTCTTCACAGTGGAGAAGGTGCCACGATACACCACAGCTGTGGATTTAGATGCAGAGCAGGCAAAGACACTGGGCTATGAGGGACTGAGAATTTCTGCTAGCAGGACAGCATGGCCAACTAAGACAGCTTTCTGTTGGTGCTAGAGAGATGGTTCAGCAGTTAAGAATATTTTCTTCTCTTGCAGAGGACTAAAATTAGGTTTCCAGCACCCATATGGTAGCCACAGACACAGACAGGATAAGATGTAACCATGCATAAGCCCATTTTAAGAAATCAAACACCCATTTCTGAGCTCTGCAAATAGTGCACAAGGCATGCAGATAGTGCACATACATACATGCCAGGGCAACATTCACACATAACAATTCCCTCCCCCCCCCAAAAAAAAGAAAAGAAAAAACCTTTTCATTAGTACAGCAGGAGGCATCATGGGCCATCATGCACCAGGCTCTGGAGTTTGGAGAAAATTTTACAAGGAGGATAAAGGTGAACATAGGGGATATAGGGTAGATTGAGATGGGGCCTGGCACATTGCTGGAGCCAGGGACTTTATTAGTGCAAGGCTTTGATTAATGGGTTTGAAAAGAGTGTTTCAGTGGGTGTTAGAGATGTCCTATCAAAGACAAGGATGGAGACAGCACAGCCTGTGGCCAGGCCAGGTGTGGTGGACTATTGCTTTAACTAGGCAAAGATGTGGTTACATTTGTTTCTGCTGTGGAATATTACTTTAACTGTGTAAAGGTGTGTTACATTTGTTTATGCTGCATTTGTAATATAGGATAAAAATACAACTGCTAACCTCAAATAGTTTACATTGGTATGGACTTTGGTATATTGATAAAATTGAAAGTTATTTTTGTTATACTGAATGTATGTTTCTACTCTTAGAGTATTGTGCTTATGCAGCTCATTTAAAAATGTAATATATAATTAAGAAATGCAGGTTAGTAGTTAGTCGTTTATAATAATCAAACTTATAGTCATATTAGATATGTTTTCAAGATTAAGCAGATATATTTAGATAGATAGATGGTTTTCAATCACTTCAAAGACCTACAGAAAATGGCATTTAAGATACTTAATAACCTATGGCTTTTTATAACAGTGAGACACATCTTTTCCTGGCAGCATCAATTTGCTTCAGAGAAGATGATGAGCATTGAAGAAACTCCATATGGAGTTTGCTTTCAATATGGCAAAGCTATCCACTAGGCAAAGAAACCACTCTTGCCTTGACTGCTGACAGTATGTTGTATAAACTGGACAAGCAGGACACAAAGGAAAAAGACTGTTGAACTTTGCCAAGATAAGATGGGACAGTCCTTCAAAATTCCTGCTTCATAGAGAAGTCTGCCAACTATCTAAGCCTGTAGGCTGAAGATAGATGCCCCAATGTTGCATCTTGGGTGACTGTCTGGGCAGCCATATGTCTCTATCATTTCTATAGTTTTGGAAGTGGCTTGCACCACACTTCCTGTTTACTCAGATAGTAGTATATCCTTCTGAGGTCTTTGATGGAGTTGAAGACTAGATATTTATAGTTACAGTTTCTCTTAATTATAGTAGAAGGTTAATTAGGTACAAAACTTTGGACTCACCAAGATAGGATAAATAATGGAGTATTTTCTCTGAATTTGCCAAATACAAAGGGCTGGATATTGTGAATGTAATTCTTACTTGATAATTATCCATATTATAGATAGTCTTACTATGTTAACGCTAAAACAGTTTTTTATTTAAATAAAAAGGGAGAAATGTTGTGGAATATTACTTTAACTATGTGAAGGTGTGATACATTTGTTGATGCTGCATTTGTTTAATTATGTAAAGATGTGTTGCTGTCTCACCTTGCCTGCTAAGGCACCTGATTGGTCTAATAAAAAGCTAAACGGGCAATAGCTAGGCAGGAGAGGGATATGTGGGGCTGGCAGGCAGACAGAATAAATAGGAGGAGAAATCTAGGCTTGAAAAGAGATAAGAAGGAGAAGAGAATGAGAGACAAAAAGAGGGAGACACCCAGGATCAGCCAGCTAGATAGAGTAGGACATACACAAGGAAAGAAAGGTAAAAATTCCTGAGGCAAAATGTTGATGAAGAGAAACACGTTAAGTTATAAGAGATAGCAAGAAACAAGCATAAGTTAAGGCTGAGCATTCATAACTAATATTAAGTCTTTGTGTCATGATTTGGGAGCTGGTTGGTGACCCAAAAGAAAGCCTGGTATAGCCAGGATTAAGATGTGTGAAAGCAAAGAGTGGCTAGGGCTGGGGGCCTGACCTGTGTGCAGTTGGTGCACTCTTCTGTACCGTGAATTCACGTGCATAGCCTCACACTTAAACAGTGTCCTCTTTCCTTATAGATGCCTGGTAAGAGATGTCAGCCACATACTTCCTCATGTTCTCTGTGAATTGTACTTAGTAAACAAAATTCCTTGCCAAGGAATATTTGTGAAGTATTAGAAATGTTGGAAATCACATCTAACAATCTCCACTTTCTGAGAGGAGTAGTTAAAGATGATGGCCAGTGATGGGTGATGGGGTGCCTTGCAATGACAAGCTTTGCTGGTCTAGAGAGCAACATTTTCTCCACCTGTTTTATAAATGTAATTTATTTTGCTTTGAGATTCTGAGAAATAGCTTTTGAAAGCCATTGAAAATGGCTACCACATTGGCAAAAATCATGCAATATAAATAAATGTGTGCGCCAGGATATATAACCTGTGCAGTAAAATGTAAAATATTGTATTTTGCCAGCAGCTAATAATGCATTAACAATCACTCTCTTGTTCCTCCCAGTCGAATCATAGGATAATCAATTTTAGGTAATATTTATTAGGCTCACATCCTATATATCAAAGACTCAACTAGGTTTTGCAAATTTCTCACAGTGGAGACAAATATAATATTCCCGTTCAAAGTATTCAAAATGGTAAAAGCTTCTGTTTAGCTGAGTTTCAAAGGCAGTGGGTGTGTTTGGGATAAGAAACCTATCACTGCATTTCTACCTTGGGCTCTATTTGCTCCGTTTACAGGGATCCAGGCCCTTTATTCCAAACAGCACCAAATCGGGCGGTGCTGCCACCGAGGGCTCAGAAGAACATGGCTAATGTCAGTGTTATTAACATGGTCACTCAGAGACTAATTGCAGAACACAGTTAGGGGGGCAGACACATTGTGCACTAATGCTACATAACGGAAGATTAGTCATGGCAAAAAAAAGAGAGAGAAAAATCTGTGACTGCCAAGCATCACAACCCAGTTGCCAGAGGGCTCCACAGGGGAAGGAGGCTTGCCAGCCCAAGATGGCTTACCAGAGGATCGAGAGTTGATGGCCACAGCTTGCCCCAGCCCATAGACATACTTTGCCCTTCTTTTCAATTGATCTTTTCAGTTTGATCTCAAGCCATGCTGGTTGTGATCTGATGCAATTGTGGCCCTTGGGAGCCTCGACTTCAAGTACTTGCCTGAAACTTACTAGCTGGCTGGGGTCACATGGGGAAAGTGGACCACCCTGACCAAGTCCCAAATGAGCCAGTGAGCTGTCTTCTGAGCACGTGGTGCTGCCAGAAATGCAAAGACTCTGTCCCCAAAGCCCAGGGTGAGGAGCATGAGCTGGGTGGGCTCTCTTCCTCACAATGCTACCTGGCCTTGGTGTGTGAGCTGGGTAGCTCCTCCAGGGTGCGTGTGGATGTGTGCCACTGGGTAGGAACAGCCCAGGGCCCGGAAGGTGTGAACGGTCAGAATCAAGTTCACCTCTTCCCGGTCCAGAGGGTGGCTGAAGGAATGATGGTGGACTTTCAAGAAGGAATTTTGCTTGAGCCAATGCCTCTGGCTGGTACAATAACAGGCAGATATGTGCTGAGCTGAGAACTTTCGTGATAAAGGCCTAGGAGGGATTCCGCCCTTGTATTCCGGCATCATCCTCTAAAGTCTCTCACTGCAGTTGAGAATGTGGAGGAGGCCGGCATGAAGATGGTGAGCCTCAGCTCATCACAGAGACATCCAGGCCCTCCTGTCGGTTACTCACCTCTTTTCCCCAGTGGGTTCAGGCAGGGCTCTGAAGCCCACCCCTCATAATTCAGCTCGCAGGTGGGCCTTCAATGCCTTTTCTGTATCTTGCTAGGTAGCCTTTCCCCTCACCTCTGCTTCCCTCCTACTCCGAATTCTGACGCTCTCCCCTCCAATCATTTCATTGGGATGAAAGTGGGTGAAGATCAGGACAGGACGGGGTCAAGCAGCTGCTGGGGCTGTCGCTCTTGTTCTGATGTCTGGATGTGACTGCTTCAAATGGAGATGTGCTGGAGATTCCAGACCCCGTGATGACGGCACAGGGGTGGTCTTTATAGCATTTTCTGTTGCTATGACAAAGAAACAAACAAGCAGTCTATACGAGAATAGTTCATTGTAGTTCACAGCTCAGAAGGAATACAGTCTGTGGAGGTTTGAATAGGAATGGCCCCCATAGACTCAGGCGTTTGAATGCTTGGCCCATAGGGAGGGGCACTATCAGGAAGTGTGGCCTTGTTGGAGGAAGTGTGTCATGGTGGGCTTGAGGTCCCCTGTGCTCAAGCTATGCCCAGTATGTAGTAGTCTTCTTCTGCTGCCTGCAGATCAAGATGTGGGACTCTCAGCTTCTTCTCCAGCACCAAGTCTGCCTGCATGCCGCCATGCCACCTGCCATGACAGCAATGGACTACACTTCTGTAAGCCAGTCTCAGTTAAAAAATGTTTTCCTTTGTAAGAGTTGCCATGGCCATGGCGTCTCTTCAAAACAATAGAAACCCTAACTAAGACACAGTCCACTGTGCTGGGTGGAGGAAGCCATGGTGGAGAAAGCAGCTTGGTCTGTGATGGCCACTAGAAAGCAAAGAAAATGGAATGTTCTGATCAGTCTGCTTTCTCCTTTCTCTTCTTTCATTCAGTCTGATACCGTGGCCTATGAAAGTTTTGCTGTGAAAACAAATACCAGAGTTGAAGTGAATTTTCAAGTGTTAGGTTCAAGGCTCTGGTAAGATGACTCAGTGAATAAGAGCAGTTCAGAAGACCCAGGTTTAATTCCCAGCACCCACATCAGGCAGCTCACAATCGCCTGTAACTTCAGTTTCTTCACTAATATACTATACATAAACTCTCTCTCTCCCTCTCTCTCCCTTTCCCCCTCTTCTCTCTCACACACAAATAAATGAATAAAGCTTTAAAATAAATTGCAAGTTTATGGTTAAAATGACAAGGCTGGGATCTCTAGGGATAAGGAATAAAGGTGCTGACAGCTGGCTATGATTAGCCAAGCAAACCAGAGAAGGGGACGGGCTCTGGAGAGAGGAATGAAGTCAGTCTGCTCTGGCTGGCTCTCATGACACTACTCCCTGTGAGGAAGCACAAGGCACTGGTCCCTTCACTCATTCGGGCATCTAATGCTTCTAATCGGAACACACTGAATTGTGAGGAAGGAGGACTTCTAACAGAGTGCCTCCCATTCCCAGTGAGAAGGTCACTCCATGTTGCTCCACAGACAAGGAGTTAGATATGAGCTGGCCAGGGAAATCTGCAGTTACCCCTTGATACCTGGATCTACTGATAGATAGAATGCCTCTTTGTAGCTAGACATCTTCGCTGCTGAAGTTAGGTCATTCTCCTTCTATCAGAAATGAATACACCAGAGGATTTGTCCATACATATGTACAAGCAATGTGTCTGCATCCTCAGAAGACTGCACATCATTACAGTGTCACTTATGCTGTGCTTTTGACAATCCTTTCCTTTTGTGGAGATCACCGGAGAAAATAGCCTAAAAGAAAGATCTGGTTTACCATTATTTGGGATAAAAATGTTACCTTACCTCATGAATATGTAATGCATCTCATACATATTCATAAAACGTCTCTAAACTCCACAGTCCTGAACTCTGCACTGCTCCCTTCATGGGCAGCCCACTCTAGTCTCTCTTTGGAATGATTGCTTTGCTTCTGCCATTTTGCTAAATAAACTTCTGCTCACACTGTCTGTGTCTCCCAACTGAATTCATTCCTTGAAGAAGACAAGAAGCTAGAGACTGGTACTACATCCGTAATAGAATGATACCCCTTGCACTCAGGGTGGCTCTTCTTGCCTCAGGAAATGCCCTCACAGACATGCCCAGTGTGTCTCCTAGGTGATTGCAAATCCAGTCATATGGTAAGACCAGACCTGTTTCTTTGTTGCTGTCATGGAACATGCAAGATTCATTCCAAAGATGCTGTTATGGTGAGCAGAAAGCTCTTGCTGTCCTCACAAAGGAGGAACCCAGAGGTCCATGGTTGTCACAGGAGCTTTTAGCCTGCTGACAGCCAGACCAGGGAGGGAAAGGAGTCCAGAAAGTTGGAAAGAGTTCTAGTTATCATTTGCAGAAGTATAGTTATTTATTTAATAAGTCCAAGATGATAAATTGAAAAGGATAAAGATAATAAATTGCAAATAAGAGAATTCTGAGGGATAGTGGCCTACAAAAAAAAAATAACAACCAATATAATCATCTATATCCAAAGTATCCAATTTAAGTGATTAAAGATCCCACTTATCAGTCAAACAGTTAAGGTGGAAATATCAGGAGAACTTAAGATAGCCAAGGCTCACCTATTTAAACATTGAAATGTCTTGAGGGGTATGAGAGAGGGTTGAAAAGTAGTAATATATGCCTCCTTCAGGTGACCCTTATCAGAATGAGGTCAGCTTCCCCAGAGCTAGCCTATATGTTTGTTACAGTCCCAAGTGAATATATCAGAACTGTCCAAAGACAGTTAGGATAATGTGGGTAGGTGAGTGGCATGCCCTAAACTGCGAAGCCAGTAGTGTGTGGACAAACAGACATCAGAGCCACGGCCTGTCCCCACTGCACCATTGTTATGAGATGGAGCGTCAAGTTAAGGAAAAGATGGATTGCTCAGTGAATCATCAGAACACTGCATTGCACTCTATCAAAAAGATAAAACGCTGGCCCAGGAAGATGGCTTTGTCTGTAAAGTGCTTTCTGCATAACACAAGGACCTGGTGTCAGTCTCCAGAACCCACACACACATACACACACACACACACACACACACACACACACACACACACACACACAACGAAAGCAGGGTGTAGTGATGCACAGCTGTAACTCTAGCACTGGAGGAGAGGGGACAGGTGGGTCACTTTAGTTCGCTGGGCAACCAGCCTAGGCTTCCTGGGCAAACTCCAGGCCAGTGAGAGACCTCACCTTAAAAAAGAAAGCAGGAACGAAGGAAGTAGGGAAGGAAGAAAGGGGGAAGGAGATGGTGGTTGCTACGTGAGGATCAACATTTGAGGTTGTCCTTTGGTCTACACACTCACCTTCATGCACACAGACACACATGTACACATACACACACAAATACCACATGCACACTTGTACACACACACACACACACACACACACACACACACACACACACACGGGTAGAGAGAGTGACCCAAACTTCATACCTGTCACCAAAACAAATACCAAGTGGCCCAAACAGTAAATTATGTTGGAAACATGAGCAAGCTCTCAACATAAAGCAAGCTTGCTTGTTTTCCTGAATCCTGGACAGGAGAGCTGTGTGTGCAGCTATTACCTAGACAATACAAAAGAAAGTTCAAGGCAACTTATTGCATTAAAACAAAGCAATTCTTAACTACAGAAGTCAGACACATATATTTGAAATTTACACTATAAATACAGTGACAACTTTCTTGATGTGTGGAGATCCTCTTCAGAATGTGTATGGGAAATGTGTATGGCTAGTTTGTAGGTAAGGCAGTATACATAGATCTTAAACATAGTAAAATACTCAATCTTATAACTAAAAATGTACTAAAATCACACTGAAAAGTTTTCATCTGTGAATTATCCAAGAGCCAAGAGTTTGGTAACATAATGGTTTACAAGAGTGTTGAAGGCAAGCCTGACCTTCTGATACTGTGACATGATGCTGTTATTTACAAAACTCATTCTCAAGACTCAAGTAATCAAGTTAAAAACAAACAAACAAACAAACAAAGAAGCAAACACTCACCTGGCATGGTGGTGAATGCTATAACTTAGAACATGAGAGGCGGAGGCGGAAGAATCAGGTGTTCAAAGTTATCCTTTACAAATAGCAAGTTTGAAACCAACTTAGGTTGTATGAAACTCTACCTCCAAAAGTCAAATGCATGCATACATACAACATACTTAGATAAAAATTGAATATTACAAATTTTTAAAAGTGTCATACAAAAATCTCACAGCAATTTTGTGCCGGGCCTAGCTATCCTGAGCTCCTCTGTGGCCTTGTAGTTGGACAAGCCTGGGAGAAGCCAGCCATTTCATTTGCTGCTGCTTCTTGGGTGAATTGGCATAAAGTCTATGGAGAGCAATTTTGGTAATGCCTAACAATTTTTTTGACCTAGGCAGACCATCTGTAGAAATTTATCATATGAGCACATCAACATACGTGAATAGTGGTATGCACAGGAGTTCCGTGTGTCATTCTTCTAATAGCCAAGAGTAAAACAATGTATATTTCCACTGAGAGGCAAATGGTTCATGGCATACCCCTTCTATGGAATGTGTTTGCAGTTGTGAGAAGTCTGAAAGAGTCCGGAATGCATGTCTGGATGTATTGCCAAGAATAGAAAGGAAAAACTTACTGTTACAGAGGGTGCTATCTATCTCATTAACAGTCACTGTGTGCGTGTTAGAAGTGTGGTCCCTATATGGGCAATGACAGTGGGTAGGAAGACTCTTGCTTTCCACCTGGTCTATTGCCATCACTGGTCCCATGTGCTTGCATGACGTGGTCATTGAGAATGAGTAGTGGATTTTAGTAGTCTTGTGTCTTAGTTAGGGTTTCTATTGCTGTGAAGAGACACCATGACCATGGCAACTCTAACAAAGGAAAACATTTAATTGAGGTGGTGGCTTACAGTTTCAGAGGTTCAGTCCATTATCATCATGACAGGGAGCATGGTGGCATGCAGGCAGACATGGTGCTGGAGGAGTAGCTAAGAGTCCTACACCTTGAAGGCAACAGTAAGTTGACTGAGACACTGGGCAGTGTCCCGAGCATAGAAAACCTCAAAGCCCACCCCACAATGACACAGTAACTCCAACAAGGCCATGCTCCCTCCGACGAAGCCACACCTCCTAATAGCATCCCTCCCTAGGAGATTATAGGGGCTAATTACATTCAAATTACCAGATCTTGTGGAAAGGACCACTAATTCCAGGTGTGTCAGGGTTCTCCAGAGGTGACACCTAGAGGGCAGGGGTCCATAATAACAAGTTCCTTTATTGCTCCCCATTGTGCAAATTCATTTAGTCTATGGTGAATAATTTGTTGATGCCTTAAAAAATTATAAACCTTCATATGCTTTGTCTTATTCAGATTACTTATATTAAATTATCATATGTACATATCTATGTATGTGAAATGATATGTGTGGCTATTCATTCAGACACTGAAGGACAGGGATTAAAATGAAGCATAGAGAAAACTAGATAAATAGTTCATGGCACATACACAGTGCAATATCCATGTACTGAGAGAGATCTGAAGTGGTTTAGGGGAGTGAGAAACTTACTGAGGACTCTCACATGACTTTAGAGGCTGAGAAATCCTACAAGGACCATGTATTGGCTGGTTTTGTATGTTAACTTGACACAAGCTAGAGTCATCAGAGGAAGGAGCCTCAGTTGAGGAAATGCCTCCATGAGACCCAGCTGTAAGGCATTTTCTCATTTAGTGCTCAGTGGGAGAGGGCCCAGGCCATGGTGGGTGGCGCCATCTCTGGACTGCTGGTCCTAGATTCTATAAGAAGGTGGGCTGCGTAAGCCATGGGATGCAAGTCAGTAAGCAGCTCTCCTCCATGGCTTCTGTATCAGCTCCTGCCTCCAGGATCCTGCCCTGTTTGAGTTCCTGTCCTGACTTCCCTCAGTGATGAACAGCAATGTGGAAGTGTAAGCTGAATAAACCCTTTCCTCCCCAATTTGCTTTTTAGTCATGGTGTTTCATCACAGCAATAGAAACCCTAAGACAAGTTAGTATTGCTGTGACAGACCTGACCATGCTTGGGAGAGGATTGTTGAAGGACTTTGGAACTTTGGGCTAGAAGAGCCATTGAATGTATAGAAGAGCTCAGTGGGATGTTCTTTAGGAACCTGGAAGATAGGAATGTTAAGAGCAGAGCAGAAAGAAGGAGGTCCTGGAGGCCTGGACTGCAAAGTTTCAGAGTAAAGTTTAAAGACTCTGTCAAGACTGTTTTGTTATTTTGAATTGAGATTCCGTGGTTCTGGTTAGCTGGGGCTGCAGGATCAGCTGTAATTAATAAGATACCAGAACTACTAAAGCGAAACTGTTTTGCTGGGATAGTTGATGCTGGTTGGCTGGAACTAAGGAATTAACAGTGATTAAGAAGAGACGAGAATTACTGAGGTGAAAACTTATGGGAAGTGTTTCCTGAGAGCACAGAGAAGCTGTGTTCTAGAGGCGGCTAAGATTGTACCTCATGTTAGCAGCTGGATTTGGTAATGTGTAAGAGTCACCCAGGTGGTACTGGTTTTGAAGGTATCAAGGGGTCCTTGAGAGAAGCTGAAACTTGGCACTATGAGGCCATGAGAAGCCATTGGTGAAGATGCAGCCTCAGTGCCAGTTAAAGACCCAGGACTGAAGGGCTCATGCAATAAAGTTGAGGCTTGGCACCATGATGGGAGCCTATGAGAGGCTACTGGTGAAAGTGCAGCCCAGTTGCAGCAGAAGACTCCAGTGTTTTGGAGATGCCAGTACCATAGGATGACCACCAAGAACAGCAGGGCAGTGGAGTGGAGCTGGGGCCTAGAAGATATGATGTGTGTGCTGAGAGGGTGGAACTGGAGAAGTGACCCAAGACCTGTAGAGGAGCCCAGAAAATTGAGTGACTCCCAGATAATTGGGTATTGAGTTATTTATACTGATGGAGTTTGGTTTTGCTTGGTTCAGATTATGATAGTGCCCTGGTTCTTCCCTCTTGAAGAAGGTATTTAATTTAATTTTGATTTTTAAAGGATCCCATAGATGAAAGACTTGAACTTATAAAAGAGATTGGGTAATTTAAAGAGACTGAAATGTTAATGTGTTTGAAGGTGTAAAGACTTGAGACTTTTAAAATTATTATTTTATTGTGAGATCTTGGGGATGAATTAGAAAGGAAGGTCATGGCTTAGTAGTGATGTGCTTGTGTGTCAAGTTGGCAAAGGGTCAGTTGTACTGGCTTGTTTTGTGTGTCCGCTTGACACAAGGACCCAGCCCATGGTGGGTGGTGCCATCCCTGGGCTGGTGGTCCTGGTTCTGTAAAAAAGTAGGCTGAGCAAGCCAGGAGAAGCCAGCCAGTAAGCAGCTCCCCTCTACGGCCTCTGCATCAGCTCCTGCCTCCGGGATCCTGCCCTGTTTGAGTTCCTGTCTTCTCTCAGTGATTAAGAGCAATGTGGAAGTGTAAGCCAAATAAACCCTTTCCTGCCCAACTTACTTTTCAGCCAAGGTGTTTTGTCCCAGCAATAGAAACCCTAATTAAGACAGACCACCTGCCTACTTCAGATCAGGGAGCCACAGAGCTGGATACTGACCTGGTAACTCTCTCTCTCTCTCTCTGGGCAGATGGCCTCTTGTGAGTCTAGAGCTCTGTAGTTATGTGTCAAGAGGAAGAAAATAACAGATTTCCCCTACAGGGAACAGAGCCTGCCAACATGTTGGCACTGGCATGGCCTAGTGAAACAGATTTCTGACCTTTGATTGCCAGAGCTCCTGAGAAGGTATGCTTGTGGCTTGAGCTGTGTGGCACTTTGGTAGAGAAGCAGAAGGGGACACATGACTTCCAGGACTGCTCAGTCCCTGGTGAACACGTTCATACTGGAAGCACACGCTTCTGTGGGACCCTTGTGTACCCTCTAGTGACACGGGGCCAGAGCTTCTGGTTGAGAAAACAAAGAGTCATGCCAACAGGCAGGCTTTGGCCAGCTCAGTGATTACCCAGAGTGCCAGACTCAGCAACATCAGGGAGACTTTAGGAAATGCTCAGAGGACATCCTTCCATCCGTCTTCTGGGTTATTGATACAGTGGGCCTGAGCCAGCCTCTTCCTCACCCTTGTTGTGGAGCACACTGAAGTGGATATGGCACTTCCTGGCCCCCACGCTGAGCCTTCTGAATATGATCCCTGCTTTGATCTTACCGTCATCTGTTTAGTGGAGAAGGTGGATGGGCTGAGGAGGATCTGCCGAGGAGCAGCATCCTCTCGTCCTGCTGACTGCTGCAGCCCTGGCTGTGCTCTGCGGGTGTCACATTCACTGTTAAAGACCAGGGGCATATTACAGGTGGGCTTCTCCTAGAGTGAAGGGGGGGGGGTTCTCTGGGTTCTCCAAAACAAGCCATGTGCCAGCCAGTGTCCAGTTAGTGAGGCATCCGGGGACCAGATCACTGATGTCCCTTTTTCCCTTGAGGCCTACATAGTACTATCCAGTGCTGTGAAAGCTAGCTAGCAGGGAGAAAGCTTCCCAGCCAGCTTGAGACTGGTGTCTCTGTGTCCTGGAGCAAAAGTGTGTGATGTCTTCAGCAATAGAGTTTTGCCATGTAGTTATGGAAGGTAACCAAGGACAATGGGGATATTCTGTGTTGCTTTGGAGCCCGCTGGGTCCCCCAGGACCAATAACTCATATGGAGGTATCCCATGCCTTGCACTGTGATTTTTCATTTAACAACCCACGTCTTCTGGAGTGGCATTGTACATCCATGCAGGGTGATGCCATTCAGACTCTTTCCACACACTGGGTGGTGGTGGCACATGCCTTTAATTCCAGCATTCAGGAGGCAGAGGCAGGAAGATCTCTGTGAGTTTGAGGCCAGCCTGGGCTACAGAGTGAGATCCAGGACAGGCTCCAAAGCTACACAGAGAAACCCTGTCTCACAAAAAACCCCAACAAAACAAAACAAACAAACAAACAAACAACCCCCCAAAAACCCAAAAAAAACCCAAAAAAACAAAACTCTTTTCACTTTTCAAGTTGTATCTTGGAATTAATTAGCAGCCAGTGGGTTCCTATGGGCTTTTTCATGCATTCCTAGATTTGTTTAACCCACCCACTACCCTCTCCTTTCTACTATTCTCCCGCCCCCATCCCTGTTCAATGTTCTGACTCCAACTGTCTCCCCTTATCTTTTCATTTCACGTGTTCTAACCGTCCAGTGTATGGGGTTGTGAGAAATAGGATTCCACCTGGCTATCCATAGACCCTTCTTTTGGGTTAATCCTCTCCTCCACAAACTTGTTTTCCTATACATCATGCCCCTTTCCCCCCACTTAATCCTTTACACCCCAGCATTTCACCTCTCTGCCTTCATTTTTTATATAATCTACTATTCCTCCTTAATGTGTCCTTTCCCAAAAGGCACCTTCTAGCTTCTTGGCTTCTGCCTGGGCTCCATGTTAAACACACAAGACAAAAGTTTTGAAGCTAGGATCCGCATATAAGAGAAAAAACATGGTGTTATCCTTCTGGGCCTGAGTTAGGTCACTCAGTACAATTTTTTTCCAGTTCCATCCATTTACCTGTAAATTTTATGATTGCATTTTCTTTATAGCTGAGTAATATTCCACTGAGCATAATCCACATTTTCTTATCCATTTATCTGTTGATGTGCATCGAGCTTGATTCCATTTTCTAGCTATTATGAAAAAAGCAGCAATAAACATGGGTGTGCAGGTGTCTCTAGGGTGGAGTATGTGCCCAGGAGTGATAAAAATGGGTCAGCTTCAACTTTATTTCTAGCTTTTTGAGAGGCTTACAGGTTGATTTCCAGTGTGGTTGCTCTGGTTTACACTCCCACTAACAATATACACACCCTCTTTATAGGAGAGCAATACTGTAACCCACAAAGGTCAACCAAACCACAATCAAAAAGGCACAGTGTTTGCTTTTATGTCCTAAGTGCAGAGTAAGGGAGAATTTGGGGGAAGGACTCAGACAGGGGACTAGTGTCCGTGAGAACACTAGAATTAGATGACAGAGCTATAGGGCTTTTTAGTGGTAGGGAAAAGGTTTGGTTAGAGGCACAGCATGGAGTCAGTTGAGAAGTAAGTATGGAAACCTCAGTTTCTAAAGTTGTAAAGAAACAGAACCAATGGGAGTAGGTAGATACAGATGATAGATAGTAGATGGTAAATTATAGATGGATAGATTGATGGATATCCAGATGATGGACAGATAAAAGACAGTCAATGGGTGAGAGGTGGATAGACGGTGGATGACATATAATATAATAGACGGATCTATAGTGACTGAGTTCTAACAGAGCAACTCGGGCTTGTCTTGCTTCCTTTCCCTCAGCATCGGCTGACAACATTCCGTGAACATACCATTGAGTGGAGCCTTCAGGAGTGCAGGCCCAGGCAGAGGAAGGAGGTGTGAGTGGCAGAGACCCCCCGCCTCAGCACTGAATGTAGGTTCTATGTGTGGGAGACACCTTGCTGCAAGGCGGGTGAGGGCCCTGCAGTGCCTCATGTGACACTTAGTGCGAGGTGCCAGGTTAATTCCCAGATTCAGGGTGTGAGACAGTGGGGCTGGGGCTGAAGGTCAATATTTCATGGTGACAGAGCCTTTTGTGATGGTGACATGTCCTAGAGATGGACAGTAGTTTCCTAACTGCATAGCACTGTGCAGGAACTCCAAACATGGTACATTTAAAAATGATTGAAGTGGGGGAACTCCATGCTGTGTGTATTTTACCACAATTTAATAAGACAAAAACAAGCAAAAGCCACACTATGGACCACCATCCTATAATAGTAACTGAGTCGCTGTAGCAGTTATGGCCACTGGTAAAGCCCAAGTTTGGGAGTGTTAGAGGGACACACATTTGTGTCCCCCTACTGTGTTCAGGGTCATTCCCTGTTGTCTTTTACTGGACATTCCATCTCCAGTGCAGGATGTAGCCAGATTTCTGAGGCTGAGCTCTGACAGGGTGTGTGTGCATGAGGCAGAAAGCTGCAGGGGAAGATCTTTGGTAGGAGTTTCACCAGTGGGCAGTTTCAGTGGATGGGGAAGTCAAATTGCTTGGCTGTATTTATGAGACAATTAGGGATCTCAGATGGGGACATTCTAGAGCTATGGACAAGCCCACTTGAGCATAGGTGGGCCAGTCCATTAAGATGAGTGCTTTGTAGCTTCTGATGGACTTGGCAGCCTCTCTGCCTCTCCTGCTGGGAGGCAGCACAGGCCACCGATGGACAGCACCAGACACAGTGGCAGTTGGACATGGGATTTTGGCAGTGAATTCTGAAGAATTTTAACCCAAGGGAACAATAGAGAGCTCTTTTTTCCTGATGTTTTTGTGGAAACTCAACACATCCTATGTGTGCCCTGATCTTTCCAACGTCTCACAATGGTTACCTCTGTGCTACCAACTCCTTCTGGTAGCCGTGGTGGCCACAGGCTATGTGAAGGTGCAAGGCCTAGAGACCCAATATGATTCACTAGAACCTTTGTACTTTCAGTGGCTGGGAAATCACTGCAAAATTGATCTTGGGCTAAATAGACATGGTTCTTGAGCCTGGCATAGCTCTAGGGGCATGTGGATTCATCCGAAGCGAGGAAGCAAAAGCAATGTGTAGAGGGTGAGATTGGAGCTGAGGGCTGGGTCATGTCTACCCCCACTTCTCTATGTTGATCAGGTGCTTTGGAGGCACTACTAGGCCAGCTTCTCACACCTGAATCTGTACTCGCCCCCCACCCTGGCACTTGCATCTTTGGGGATAATGAAGACTGGCAATTTGTAAAGTATTTGGGGGAACATTATCATCATTCAAAACTAATGAAGTTTTTAAAAAGCAAAAAAAAATCACTAGTGCAAACACTCAAGCCAGGCGTGTCTCCCATCAGTGCATCTTCGTCTTCCTTTGATTTGCCTAGGCTGACCCCAGAAAGGTTAAACAGACTTGACTGCTGTTGGCAGCAGGAACAACACAGGTCGGTTAATCTCTGGTTCTAAAAATGGCAAGATCTACATTTTTGATAAATTATAAATGTTGAAAAGTAAACTGCTACCTAATATCAGCAATCATAGTAAAGGAAAAACATTACAGGACACACCTTCACCCACTCTTCTTTCTTTCCTCCTTCCTTCCTTCCTTCCTTCCTTCTTTCCTCCTTCCTTCCTTCCTGCCTTCCTGCCTTC